>BQNB010003369.1:0-111306 GCA_026074375.1 Tanacetum coccineum
ATATCCTTGTGTAACTGTGCTATGACTTAACACCCAATTGTTGTATATTCCGCTGCGTGAACTTTGGGGGTGTTAAAGTATGCTTCTCAACGGGCTAGCTGATGGTTCAGGGCACTGAATGTATAACACACTGGTATGAATTTAATGACTTATAACTGCTTTAACCATTTCATGGTAAGTTACAATCACATTTAATGACCTCATTTAATGGGTTATGTAACCACTAATTCCTAAAATCAAGAGGGACAATTATGGAAGAGATTATATCTCCTATAATCTCTTATAACTCCTTTGACTAGGGTTTTGAGTATTCCCTTATAAGTAGGGATCACAAATTGCATGTGAGATGTATGAAAACATACACAGAAAACCTAGACACTTAGATATGCAAGGGTTCTTGATTAGTGCCTCAAACAAGAATATACATTTGGTCTTATCCTAAGTAGATATTCATGATACTCAGACATTAGGGTCGAATTGTTTACTTTGGAAAGTGATTATACGATTCCAAGTGATATATGGTAGCTAGGTTATTGATTATCTTTACCCTGTTCTGGGACACACCAAGATCCAACAATTAAAGTGAATTATTTTGTGATAATCAATGACTGCTGCTATGAAACACATGGTTTTAAACTTTGCCAAGCTGGAAAAGTTTGAAGGGGTGGACTTTTAAAGATGGCAGAAGAAGGTGCACTTCTTGCTTTCCAGCATGAGTGTGGTGTACGTGCTAACTACTCCAATACCCGAAGATGGAGGTGAGAATCCAACTGTAGAGCAAGTCAAGAAGAGGACAAAATGGGATAATGGCGATTATGTCTATAGAGGTTTAATCCTTAATGGTATGTCTGATTCCTTGTTTGATATTTACCAGAATGTTGAAACTTCCAAAGAACTATAGGACACCTTGGAGGAAAAATATATGGCTGAAGATGCCTCAAGTAAGAAGTTCATTGTTAGTAATTTCACAAATTACAAAATGACTGATTCAAGACCAGTCTTGAAACAATACAATGAACTTCTTGGTATACTTAGAAGGTTTACACAACACAAGATAAACATGGATGAATCCATTCAGGTTTCATGTATGATTGATAAACTTTCCCCTTCATGGAAATATTTCAAGAACACCTTGAAACATTTGAAGGAGGAATTGACTCTTGTTGAGTTGGGCAGTCATTTGCGTATTAAAGAGTCCCTTAGGGCGCAGGATAATGACAAGCCAAAAGGTAAAAATGTTGGTGGTCCTTTAGTTGTCAATATGGTGGAGCATAACAACTCCTCCAGGTACAATGACAACAAGGTAAACATAAACATCATGAAACCAAAGCTGATCCTAACAAGAAACCAAAAGTGACTTGTTGGAAGTATAGGAAACCTAAACACTTAAAAAAGGATTGCAAAGCTGGTAATATTGGCAACAAAGCTAATGGATCAGGCACAAAGGCTTCAAGGGATGGTTCTTCCATCTCTCTGAAAGGTCAAAATATGTTTAATCAATCTCTCTAGGTTTATTATGTTACATATGTATATGAGGCTTACTTTGTGTAGGATGATGGTGTTGCGTGGTAGGTTGATTCTAGAGCATCTGTGCATGTGTGTAAAGATAGATGCTGGTTCAAGACCTATAAGTCATTGAATGATGAATCTATTCTTCACATAGGAAATGAGTCAACAGCTCTAGTGCATAGACATGGTTGTGTAGATATTAGGTTTAGTTCTGGAAAAGTTTTTTCTTTGTTGAATGTTTTGCATGTTCGTAATATAAGGAAGAGTTTAGTTTCTAGTAGTGTTTTGAACAATTGTGATCATAAACAAGTGATGTCTCGTTATAAAACATGTGAATTGAATCTAATAAATATGTTCTATCAAAACATGGTGTGTTTATTGTTTTGGGTTTTTGGTAATCAAATGGTTTATAATCTTTTCAATGATAATATTGGTTCAACCTTCATGTCAACCTCTAAACTGAATGATTCAATCCTATGGCATGCTACACTGGGCCATGTCCACTTTAAGAGGATGCAAGATATGTCTAAGAACGGGTTAATCCTAGCTTTTAACATGGACACTGAAAAGTGTAAAAAAAGTAACCAAGATACCTTTTCAAAATGCAAAACGTGAAACTGAAGTTTCAGCGCTGATCCACAGTGATTTATGTGATTTGCATGCTAATCCTCCATTGGGGAATAAAAAGTACTTTGTGACATTTATTGATGATGCCTCAAGTTTTTGTTATGTTTATTTATTACATACTAAGGATAAAGCACTAGATAAATTTAAAGTATTTAAAACTAAAGTTGAATTACAACAAGGGTCCTAAATCAAAAGATTTGGACTTATAGGGGAGGTAAGTACATGGATACTCTGTATTTTCAGTCTGTTGGTATTATCCATGAAACGACTGCCCCTTATATCTGAAAGGAAAAATAGAGTACTGAAAGAAATGGTAAATTCCATGTTGTCCTACTCAAGGCCAAGTCAAGGGTTCTGGGGTGTAGCTATGTTAACAGCTTGCTATTTATTAAATAGGGTTCCCAATAAAAGGAACACGATTACCCCTTATGAACTCTGGACTAAAAGGAAACCAAACCTAAACTACCGTAGTTGAGGTTGTAGGGCAGTTGTAATACTTCCTGATCCAAAGCTAAAAACTTTGGGAGAAAGAGGCATATAATGCATCTTTGTTGGATATGCTGAGCACTCCAAGGCTTTTAGGTTCTATGTCATTGAGCCTAATGATTAAATTTCAATTAACTCAATAATTAAATCAAGGGATAGATTCTCATCAGTCCCTAGACCAAGTCTTAGGATTCCTAATGGAACTGAAGACATTGGTGGTTCAGTGGTCCCTGAAAAGGTCACTAAAGAGGTTGTTCAGTAACCTGAACCTGAGCGTAGAAAAAGCAAAAGGAATAGGACTCCAAAGGATTTTGGACCTAAATTTCAATTATACTTAATTGAAAGAACAAGGGATGAGGTCTCTGACCAACACTCCTATTGCTTTAATGTTGAGGATGATCCAAAGACATTTGATGAAGCAATGAAGTCTCAGGATGTTGTTTTCTCGAAAAAAAACAATTAATGATGAGATGGACTCCATCATAGGCAACAACACTTGAGTGTTAGCTGATCTACCTCTAGGTTGCAAACCTCTTGGTTGCAAATGGATTTTCAAAAGAAAATGGAAGGTAGATGGAACTATTGAAAAGTTCAAGGTAAGGATGGTCATTCAGGGCTTTAAACAAAAGTCAGGGATAGACTACTTTGATACTTATGCTCCAATGGTACGTATCAGTACCATAAGACTGCTGATTACTATAACATCAATTCACAAACTGATTATTCATCAGATGGATGTGAAGACAAATTTCTTAAATGATGAATTGGATGAGGAGGTCTATATGAACCAACCTCAGGGCTTCATCATGCATGGCAATGAAAACAAGGTGTGTAAAGTGATTAAGTCTCTTTATGAACTAAAGCAGACACCTAAGCAATGACATCAAAAATTTGATGAAGTGATTTTGTCTAATGGTTATTTGCTTAACCAAGCTGACAAATGTGTATATAGCAAATTTGATGAATCTGGTAAAGGAGTAATCATTTGCCTATATGTTGATGACATGCTAATCTTTGGCACTGACCAAGTTCAGGTTGACTTGACAAAGGAATTTTTGTCATCAAGGTTCTCTATGAAGGACATTGGGGAGGTTGATGTTATCCTTGGTATTAGGATTAAACATGAAAGTAATGGAATATCAATTTCTCAGTCTCATTATCTTGAGAAGGTACTGAAGAAATTCAATTATTTTGATTGCACTTTAGTTAGTACTCCTATAGATACAAGTGGGAAGCTGATGCCCAATAATGGCCAGGCTGTATCTCAACTTAAGTATTCTAGGGTGATTGGCTGCCTAATGTATGCCATGACTTGTACAAGGCATGATATTGCTTTTGCAGTGGGTAAACTGAGCATGTATACTAGTAATCCTGGTACTCAGCACTGGCAAGCAATTCAGCGGGTACTGAAGTACTTGAAGAAAACCATGGACTACAGATTGACATATACTAGTTATCTTTCAGTGTTGGAAGGTTACACTGATGCAAGCTAGATTAGCATCACTAAGGATAATTCATCTACAAGTGGCTGGGTATTCCTGCTTGGTGGTGGTGCAATCTATTATGTTCCAATAAGCAAACTTGCATTACTGGTTCAACAATGGAATTTGAATTTGTGGCTCTAGCAGCTGATGGTAAGGAAGCTCAATGGTTGAGAAACCTGATCCTTGAGATTTTATTGTGGTCCAAACCTATAACATCTATTTCTATCCATTGTGATAGTGATGCTACATTGGCAAAGGCTTATAGCCAGATGTACAATGGGAAGTCGAGATACTTAGGTGTCAGGCATAGCATGATTCGTGAGCTGATCACGAATAGGGTGGTATCTATTGAGTTTGTGAGGTCTCAACAAAACTTAGCTGATCACTTAACGAAGGGACTGGCTAGAGACTTGGTTATAAAGTCTGCTGAAGGGATGGGATTAAAGTCCACCTAAGTCGCTGAATGCTAGGATACTCAACTCCCTATTAAGGAAACTTGGTAGCTGAGTTCAATGTGGAAAGCTAAATGTTTAGTGGAATGAACCACATGTTTTTACATATCATCCCAAGGATGTGCTTGGAACCTGCTGATAAAAAAGGATGAAGTCTTTACTTCTCAATGGTTAATTTCTTTAGAAAAGTGGTTAGCAGGAGCATGAATAAAGAGGAACCACCTATGTAAATGTTGAGGTTTTGCCGCCTCAGGGAGCATGGACTTTGGCTCTTAAAACATTTATGAATTGGATATGGACACATGGCTTATATAGTGTCAGGAGTTTTTTAAGTGTTTGAAAACTTGTGTGTATTTTATCTTTAGGTATTCAAATGGGTTGAAGGGTTCAATTCTTAGAACACCTTGATTCTCGAATATTTGAACGTGTAATTTACTAAGATGAAAATTTAATCCACGAGACATTTTTATTTATGCACTTGTTTGTTTAATGATCAATTTTTCATGTAAAGGAATTGTACTAAATTGGGGAGGATTGTTGGAAATTTAGTGCAATTATGTGAATCAGGTCATACTTGGAAAATAGGTTTGGAGGTACGGAGTGTACACCTATCAAGTCACTGATTTTCCTTGACTCTTTTAGTGGTTAGATTAAATGGGTGGTTAAAAACATTGAAGTGACATGTTTGACTACATTAAATGTTTGTAACAACTTTTGCCTATTTAAGTGACAAATTTAACTGCATTAAATGACCACATTTAATTTGTTCATGTAACCACTAATTCATAAATTATGGAGGATAATTATGGAATAGATTAATTGGCCATTAATTCTATTGACTAGGTTTTAAGTATTTTCCTTATAAATAGGGATCACAATTGCATGGAAAACATAAAAAAAAACCAAACACATAGAAACGCAATGTTCTTGATTTGTGCCTAAAACAAGAACAACACTTGGTTTTATCCTAAGGATGTATTCATGATACCCAATCATAAGGTCGAATAATCTTCTTTGGAAAGTGATTACACGACTCCAAGTGATATCCGGTAACCATCATTGGTAATTATCTAGGCTATTGATTGTCTTCACTCTGATTTGAGACACACAACAACCAACATATACATCATCAAAAAATACATCACTTTTTTCAAGATGAAATATTCATCTTATTGTCATTTTTTAAATAATGTTCAAATAAGCTAAAATAAGCTTATAATCTGATTTAAACAGCTTACAAATAAGTTATACTCATTCTTTGGTTTCTAGTTTTTGTTCTATTTTGCATCTTATAAGTTGAGGGACTAAAGCTGGACATATGGATTCTTGCTTATAACTGGTTGTAGAGTTCAAGGCTTGAAGTGTCAAAGGGTTTAATCCTCAAAGGTATGTCTGATCATTTATTTGATATTTACCAAAATGTTGAATCTAGAAAAGAACTATGGGATTCCTTGGATGCCAAATGTATGGCTGAAGATGCATCAAGTAAGAAGTTCCTTGTAAGTAATTTCACAAATTATAAAATGATTGATTCAAGACCACTTATGGAATAATACAATAAACTTCTTAGTATACTTGGAAGGTTTACACAACACAAAATGAACATGGATGAGGCCATTCAGGTCTTTTGTATCATTAACCTACTTCATCCTTCTTGGAAAGATTTCAAGCTACTTGAGAATTATATAAGGTAATAGGAGTTAACTTTATTAAGGTTGGGCAAGTTCAATCTACGCATTGAGGAGTTCATCAGGGCGCAAGATAGTGATAAGCCAAAGGGAAACAATGTTATAGTGACAAGCCAAAGGGAAACAATGTTGCTGGTCCACAGTGATTGGACGTGGTTGTGTAGATCTTAGATTTAGTTCTGGAAAGATTGTTTCCATATTTAATGTTTTGCATGTTCCTAATATTAGAAAAAAATTGGTTTTAAGTGGTATTTTGAATAATTATGGTTAAAAACAAGTAAGTGAATCTGATAAATTTGTTTTGTCTAATCATGGTGTGTTTATTGGTTTTGGCTATTTTGCTGTATTCAAGTTGTTCACGGCTTATATTGTATAATGTTATTGGTAATTCAGCCTTTTTATGGTCAACCTTTAATATTGAAATGATTCAATATCTATGGATACTGAAATTGTTAATGACTTACTCTGTTGGACCAAAATTACTAAAAAACATTACAAAATTGTAAGACGTGGGAAACTGAAGTTTGGAGATGATCCCATAGTGACTGGATATGTGTTTGCACTTTAATTTATAATTACTAGAAATACCGATTTTTACTAAAACACCAACACGCGCAAGTATACCCTTTCTGTGTATAGTTATAGTTTAGGTAAGTCCAGGGTCGTTCCACGAGGATTGAGTTTTCACAGTTGTAAATTAAGGTGCTACAAGAGTTAATATGCTTTGTCACCTCAGGATCAAATTAACCAAAACGTTCATAAATTAAATACTGTAAATAAAGCAATAAAAGGATGATTCAAGCAAATGATTAAAGGTATATTTATTTAGGCAATGATCACTAAGATTAATGATATGTTTAGGACAGTGTTTATAAGTTTATAAAGCAAGATATCACAAGTTACAAATCCTTTCGGCCTTTAAATGTAACTAGTGATTATATTAATAATAACAATGAATCCTTACGACATTTAGACGTTATTATAACCAATATAATAAGTTGAATGATAGAACAATGATTTATAAAGTACCATTTCGGCCTATATTCTTATATAAAATATGTTTTACCAATTTAATAAACACATATCCAAACGCTCCATATCCAAGATCACATATTGCCTAAACAAACATAAAACGACTACTCCATAATCAAAGAAGTAACAAAACACATAACATTCATTATAAATTCAGTAAAGATCATATTCAAAGGATAAAGAAGATTTAGCAAATGTTGATGATTTCACAAGTTTTCCAAACAAAAACTTTATTATATTCAAAGTAAACCCGAAAACTATGAACAATTTTGTCACAATCGCTTATAGATTTGAATTACACTTCACTAACACTTCCTTGGATGGATTAAAACTTGGGAATATTGATGAACATCAAGCAAGTTCATCAAAATTATTCAAGAACTCCTCCTAACTTTGATCCTAATTTTTGTGATGGTTGTGTTACCAAGGGTGGTTTTGATCAAAGGGTTTTTCAGGCTTTTATCCCAAAAAAATCCATATTTTTAAGTGTTCTAAACGAACTAGAGTGATTTGTGTGAGATGTGTGAAAATAGGAGAGCCAAGGAGGGTATTTATAGGATAAGGGAAACATCATCAACAACAACTATCAGAATAACTATAACAATAACAACCGTAACAATGATCACCACCAGCAGCAGAACAGGAAGCAAGAAACCTTCAGGACTTATACTGCCACCAATGGGTATACTGGAAATCGTCCCTTGTGTGAAAGATGCACCCTACATCACATAGGACCCTGCACTGTCAAGTGTCGGACTTGCAATAGAGTAGGTCATCTGACCAAGAATTGCAGAAACAAAAGACCAGCCACTAGAAACAACCTACAATCAGTATCCATAACTTGTAATGTCTGTGGAGAGAAAGGACATTATGCAAATCAGTGCTCAAAAGCAAACAACAAGGCCACAAGAAAGCATACTTAGAGACAAGCTTGCTTTTATTCACTTTAGGATTTCTACCCTAGAAACAACTCTCGAGGATATTCAAATTTCATCAGAATCTTCTTCAATCGGAAAACCTCAATCATCAAGCTACAATCCTTGTCGTCTGTTACTTTTATCTAGAATTTTACTACGAGATACGTAGCATAAGTATCAACTCTTTTTAGAGTTTCATATGTAAAGCTATCCATGAAATAATAAAGTGATGATTCCGTTACATCTTGTTATCTGATGATATCAAAACTCGACATTATTTGTCAATTCCATCGATTCTATTATGTTTAAACTCTGAATACTCCCCTCATACCTTTGCAACATAAATTTTCATCCTCGATTATATGGGCGTCAGTACAATCAATTCATGATCATATCATTTTCTACACATCATGTTTTTATGCTTAGGTAAGACGATTTATGATCATCTTATTAAAATGAATTAGGTCACTTCTTCATTTGAATAAGGAAATTATAAATCTCCGAACTATGAATTTATAAATTCTCAGTTACAAGGAGTTGAACGCTTCTTTTTGTAAGTGACAAATTATAAATAAGTAGGCTTAAGTATATAACATACGTACAAACAAGTTTCTTTCAATCCGTTTGTACAAACAATTCCTTAATCATTATAATTATTACCTTCATCATCTGTTCATTTCAAAATCTGTATCTCACGTGATTAGCAACTC
Organism: Tanacetum coccineum; assembly: GCA_026074375.1. Classification (NCBI taxonomy): domain Eukaryota; kingdom Viridiplantae; phylum Streptophyta; class Magnoliopsida; order Asterales; family Asteraceae; genus Tanacetum; species Tanacetum coccineum. Next base: position 8,906 of record BQNB010003369.1, read on the forward strand.
TCTTACAAATTCATAATCATTCTTTGACATCACTCATTCCATGATCTCCGTATTCTAAAAATTCTCTGTTATATTCTGCAACGTAATAACAAGGAAACACACAAGAATCTATACAATGTCAAATGATTTCAATACCACTAGGTATGAAAATTTTGACAAAGACTTGTGATAGCATTCTTATTCGATGTTGGCTTTTAAATAGCGATTCTTTACGATCAGAGTAGCGCAGCAGAAGCGTGGTAGGCCCATAACCCACAGGTTCCGTAAATCAAAGTATTTCATCCACCCAGGTTCTATCAGGATCTGAAGAAATTCTATTGGCTGTCATCAAGAGGTGTGATCTTGAAAATAAGTAGACGTGTGAAAGGAGGTAATTATAATTATGGTGCGCAACATAATTATAAATGCATCACACACGTGGACTTGTAACCTTGATTAGCCTAACATAAAAATCAAATTCATGCCCAGTACCTACATCTATTCCTAAATAATATCACTACAACTTTCAACTAAATCTCGGGACGAGATTTCTGTAAGGGGTGGAGACTATAACAACCCAAGAATTTTCATCAAATGCAAAACCTATTTTACTATGATCACAATTATACGGGGAAATTTTTCGCTTTATTACATTACTTGCATTGTCAATATCTCAGTATGTCATGTAACTTACATAACTAAAGTAGACGAGCTCACGCAACCTACCTATGTCATCCTATCTTCATATATGTCAAGAAAACATCATAACATGTCAAGTCAATATCATCATATCCTTTTTACAAAGTACATTATTCCTATAATGTACCATTCGCAACGTTATATCAAAACGGGCTTTAAACCGTTATCGTATGCCTCTAAACCCTAATTTCATGAAGGGTTAATATCTAAAGTGAATATACAAGCTACTAAAACATATGTACAAATAATATAACATCTCATTTGAAATATAAACTCCCTCCAAGTCAAAGTACAAGATTTCAAAGCACAATGTACAAGTCATTAAGCATGACATCCAAAATAGCCGTTTTACCTCCGTTTTCATTCTATTTTCTTCACCATCATTTGTGTACAAGCTACTACACTCAATATACAATGTGTAAACCCTAATTATTCTATTCATAAGCTTTCATACATCTTTTTACACTCAAAACCCTAATTCAAAACCCTAAACCCTAAAACCGAGCTAGTTTCTAAACCATGACTCGTTTCTTGATTTTTATCCATTGTAAACCCAAACCAACACTCAAATAAGTTGTAATAACTTAATTTACAACATTACTAATCATATACAATCATCATTTCATCTCAATTATACACAAAATGAATCCAAGAAACCCTAAACATACCAAAATGGAACATTTGACCCGTTTACTCGTTTTTAACCATTTAAACCACCAACAATCAATCAAGTGTCATTATAAACTCATAATATAAGTTTAAAATCCATGATCTATCCTTATTTTGGCAATATACATGAATTATAAGCTCAAAAACCCTAAAGAAACCCTAATATGCCCTAATTAAACCCGCGACATATTTCATTCATTTTTAACCCGTTTTAACCCAAAACTCTTGTGAATTTTCATTGATAAACCGTGATACAAACCTTGAGTACATTTATCTATCATTACTTGATCAATGCCCACAAAATATAAGCCAATAACAAGAATTCGGGCCCTATAAGCCCAAATCAGACCCGCAACTGGTTTATGCTTATTTTAACCCATTTAAAACTCAACCCATGTGCAAGAACCTCCATGACCAGCTACTTGACCCTCCTAAGCAGCTTACCCACCTGCTTAAGCCTTCCCATGGCCAAAATTAAAGCCACATCTCCTCCCTTTTGACCATAACAGCCGCGACATGCTCCCATGGTGTCCAACACCTTCACTCTACATCCTAGACCTCCACAACTACTTTCATAGCCTCAACACATCATATTCTAGCTCTTACACATATCTTGATCAGATCATAGAAGTTCCTTAACCCCCTTGCCTCCATTCGACTACAAATAGGACCTTCTATACTTCATTCATTCTCATCCCCCACCTCTTCTTTCTATAACCCAACTGAGCAAACATTTTCTGCTCCATATGATCCTAGGATCATCTTATAAGATCATTCAAGCAAAGCTTTGATGATTTGAAGCCCCGGGAACAAGATACCAGGCGTACGAGTGGAAATACTACCCAAAACGACCCGTTTCCACCATTTTTTCTCCTTGAAGCTCAAGCCCAGGTTTTGGATTTTCTACTTCTGCTCCTACACTCTTATAATGTTCATATGATCCTAAATAATCTCTTGTTAAAGTTTCATAACTCAATTCATGCTCATTTTCTGTTTTGATCGAAAACCGTACACCCGAAACCCTAATTTTATGTTTTTCTTAAAACTAAATGTTATAATTATTAAATATTGTTATAATCTATCTTGGCATGCTTAAATAATGTTAAAATAACCACTTTATTGATTAATGAAGGAATTTGAACTTAAAACCCGTGCGTTTACGTTTTAATTCATGCTCATTTATACATTTTGATCCAAAACCGTACAATCGAAACCCTATTTTCGCGGTTTTTCTTAAAATAAAATGTTATAATGTTTACAATATCTATTATTAATCTATCCTACATGTTAACTAATATTCAAATATACTACTTTACTTGATTAATGAAGAAATTTTAACACTTAAAACCCGGCGCGTTTAAGTTTTGAAACCCGTCCGTTTTGCTTACTAGATTAACAAATCGTTATTTTACTTGTGTTGCATTAAAAACTTCATATTTTAGTTTTATTATAAACTTTTAAATGTCTATTAAAAAATGTTAAACTAAGCTTGCATGGCAATGTGGACGTGTTTTGTAATTATAAACCATGAAAGGGGTATATATCGTACTTTCGAAAAACTTATAACTAAAAGACTAAAGTGTCATTTTTCAAAGTTAGTAACTCAGGGGTTCATTTATGTCACTTTTTCAACTTGCCAAGGTTTACTTGGTATTTCTTCAAAGTTAAGATCCAAAAGTCGTTAAAAAATGCAAAAAAAAAAAATAACTCAAAAACAACTCTTAAGGGTTATTTGCATTTGCCAAACACTAGGGTCAAAATGTAACATTTTTAAAAAGTATAAAATCATATCCAAAACATTATATGACATAACTTTAATTAACGCTTCTCGTGCTTAACATTTCTAGATATGGGCTGAATATGTCATTTTATCAAAGTTATAACTATAGGGGTTTATTATGTCACTTTTCAAAGTACAAGGTTTACTTGGTATATCTTTTAAAGTTGAAGGACCAAAGTCGTAAAAGTGCAAACTCCAAGGGTATATTCTGCCACTTTTCAAACTCAAGGGTCTAAAATGTAACATTTTGAAAAAGTATAAAAACATGTTTAAAACCTTACAAGACATAACTTTAATTAACGCTTGTCGTGCTTAACATTTCCAGATATTAATCAAAACACTTAAAACCGATTATATCGTATCACAATACTAGGGAGCTTCATATTAAGAGGTTTCATCTTGGTATTACGTTCTGACTGAGTTGTTGGGTTTACGATTTAAAGTGCCCTAGCTCCTCAAACGTTTACTGAATGACTTCTGAATTATGATGGCCCGAACGGTGATACAATAATTCCAAACTTTCCAATCAAACTCATAACAATATTAGACTCTCTGAACCAAAGTTCTAGAGTACAATCTTCCTAAGACTTAACATATTTACTCAGGTTGCGTGACGTGGCTGTTTATTATTATTTTGCTATATCAACCCTCCCCGGTTAAGATTGTGATAAGGTCGTCAGCTTTCATTTTGGAATATTTATTACATCTACATATCAGGTGAAGTTCATAACCTCGCCTTTACTTATTTACATGTTTTATAAACCTGCGAGGGGGATACATGCTTGTTACAAACTCTTTTACATACTCGTTTATCTTATAACAATGTGATTACTTTTCAAAGACTTATACATGCTTAAACCAGGAATACAAGTGTTTTTACAAGTTATATGCTATCCTAATACACTATTACAACTACTGTCTAAGTTACATTATGCCAAAAGTCCCTCATTATCATGGACCATTAATCACTTTTGGGTGAACGCGAATATTGTGGATAGATCTATCGGGATTGACGAATCCTGTTAGTGTTAGCCGGATAGGTAACCAAACACACTATATTTGAATTTCATAGGTATATGGCAATTACCTACACCGAGGGCTATTATCTCTCTATATATGTATCATATCATTTTGGGTATATATATATATATATATATATATACACTAGTTAGTTTGTGTGCCATTAGCTTAGACCAGACAAGGAACAAGACCAAATCAGACCAAACAAGATGATAACACAATAATACGCCGTTACTATGATAATTGTATTCGTTGCAATTATTACAAATAACGGGTATATAATAACGTAACCCAAGATCATAACAATACCATTTTCATAATAATTGTGTTTGTACAATTATTACACTATGACTTGTATTCAAACTGTTTATCAAACCTATGAATTTCACTCAACCTTTGTGTTGACTTTTTAGCATGTTTATCTTAGGTTATTGAGCAATATACGGCACGGAGTGGCATGGACTCGAAGATGGCTAAAACTTGTTATCATTTACATTGTATGTAACTAGATTTTGGGACCTGCCTTTGTAAAACTCTGATTTGAAATGAATGATAACGTATCTTTTGAACAAACGTCTCTTTTGGGTCGTTTTCTATGATTATGATTGTTGTTTCCATGAAGTAATACCCCAAATTAGCTTCCGCTGCTATATTGTAAAAATGAGGGTGTTACACATAATATGGGGTGTTTGTCCTAAGTTATTTTCTAGCTTATCAGCTTATTTTTTTGGGCTTATTTTCCATACGCCCAACCAAAAGCTTATTATGACTTAAAACTGAAAAATAAGCTCCAACCAAAAGCTTATTATGACTTAAAACTGGAAAATAAGCTGCAATAAATTGACTTACGAAAAAAAATAAGTCGAACAAAATAAGCCCTTATATTCACTACACCAATTATGTTTGACTTATGAGCTTATTCTGGGGGTATTTGTTTTAGCTTATGAGCTTATTTTACTCAACTTATATTTCATAAGGTGATTTTTTTACATATAATAATCTTATTATGACTTAAACATGGAAAATATGTAAGGCGAACAATTCATATCATTGATATCAACAATTACGGATAACACATAAAACATTCTATTAAAAAAAGAAGAAGGTAAAAAGTATGAAAAATAACAACCTCGTACTTGTAGAGGTCTTGATTAAAAATGTCATCAAGAGACCATGAAAATAACATCTTTATAAACTCACTAGTATTAGTTTGTTCCTCAACATTTTCTTCCATCTTTACCTACCTAACAATGCAACCAACACACAAACAAAAATGAAGTTTAACGAGTAATAAAAATGTTGTTTAGGGAATGACAAGGGTTTTTTTTATAAAAACTGTAACGAGGGTTTTGAAATGAAAAGAGGTGGTATGTATGTACATGGAAAAGAAGTTGAAAGGTTCACAGCAAGACAAAAGATCCATATCTAATTAAAACAATATCTAATTAAAGAACAATCTCTTCAATCTCAACCATCTATTTTATTTCTATCTAATGGCTTAGACTAAATCCTATGTTAATTTAATTAAAAACCCACTTTCATCCTATTTTTTTAAATTAAAATATCTCTCAAACCGTTAATCATTACGCAAATTTAATTATACCATCGCGAAGAGAATTAAATTATCTTTCTATAGACGGACACTTTTATATACTTTCGACGAACTTTTTTTAAATTTCCGCCCAGAAAAAATCACACGTGATTCGAAAAATCACATGTGATTTATTACTTTAAAAATCATAAGTGAATTTGTGAAATTAATGCGATCTATGAAATAGCACATGATTTTTAAAAACAACAAATCACAAGTGATTTTACAAATCACGTGTAATTTTTCTTGGCAGGAATTGTAACACTAAAAAGTCGTCAAAAGTATATAAAAATGACCGTCTACTGAAAGATAAAATATTCTCGTAGTTAATTTAAAAATCACATGTGATTTCATGAAATTACATGTGATTTATGATATCACACATGATTTTTTTAAAAATACATGTTTGATACTTTTAATTTTCTTAAATCTAAGGCGGTAGAGCTACTCAACATAGTCTAATGAGTTATGAATAACAATGTTATGAAACCCAAATCCAAAATGTAGTCTCCAAAAGAATTAGCTTTGCAATTAAAAAGGACTAGCGACACAACTTGTTTCTCGTTTTACTTTAAATACTATGTAAATAATAATAAAAGTTATTTGTTTATGCTGTAAAAAACCAAAAAAAAATCATAAGTGATTTTACAAATCACGTGTGATTTTTCTGGGTGGAAATTTCAATTATAAAAATTCGTCGAAATATATCAAAGTGCTTGTCTATTGAAAGATAAAAATATTCTCGTCGCGATGGTCTATTTTTCGTATTTTGACGATTTACCGTTTGCAAGATATGTTGTTTTAAAAAAAAGATGGAAAGTGGGTTTTTTTATTTAATGAAAAATAAATGGCTATACTTCGGTCTCATCGGATTATTTCCCAGCTTCAGCGGGAAGCAGTTCTTTTAACTCTTCGGAAAACCCTAAAGAAAATATGATCCCACCAGTATTCTCATCTTTCTACAATAATCCTTATTTAAAGGACGTACAAGCATTTTATGCTAAAGAATTACCTATTTCACCACCAGATCCTATTACTTCACCAGCTATTTTGACTCCATCTCCGGTATTACCACCATCACTACTATTTGATCCCCGATATTTCTTTGTTCCTGAAGAACTATTACCACCTAAGAAGTAAATCCATTCGCCATCTTCTTCCTCAACTACGTTATCTAATTCATCTCGGAATCAAACTTGTAATTTGGTATCACCATCCTTCTCAGTTTATACTCCTACCCCACCTCAAGTATTTGAAATAGGAAAATGTTCAGATAAGATGTATCTGAAACATCATGAGAAACAATTTTGAATTACTTAGATAAACTCTCTCTTCACCGCATTGAGAAAATGGAAAAAGGACGTACTAATGATAGAATGATCATACGAAGAGATGGTAACGAACTGAAGACCGAACTTAAGAGAATCCGTACTCAGATTATCAAACTTCAAAAGAAGCGGTTAGGGCAAAAGGATAAGATTGTCTTTGCTCATTACAAAATTTCCAATCTTAAACAAATCATTGATAAAATTCAAGCTCGTCACCAAACAAATCAGGAAGATCTTTAGGATGTCATCTACCGGCTCAAAATCATCAAGCTATTAGACTAGTTATAACTTTATCCTAGCCACGAGATGTGTGGTATAAATAAAAACACTTGTCAAATCTTGACTATGTACAGTAAAAAGACAAGTTATTTATAAAGGCAATCCCGTTTCATACCTTATTTCATAAAACCAACTTATCTCTCTTTCATCACCATCTCCATCATTTGCATCATTATCTTCGTCTTCATCATTATACCATAAACTCTAAGTGCTTAAAATTCAAAAATAAGCATTACTCTTTCTTTTATTACCTTTCATAACTTGTGATTCTTGTTACGTATTCTCTTATGTTGATAGAATGCCTCCCAAAAGGACGTCAACATCCGAAACACCAACCATAACTTTAGCTGCCATCAAGCAATTGATTAATGATGTCATTTCCTCAGCTCTGAAAGCACAAGCTGCATCAATGACAAGTGATAGTAATCCTAACAGAAACACCGGACCTACTGGAACTCCTGTAGCAAAAACAGGAAACTATAAAGAGTTCGTTAGCTGTCAACCTTTCTACTTCAATGGTATGGAAGGAGCAGTTGACCTCAATCGCTAGTTTGAGCGGACTGAATCGGTATTTTCTCGTAGCAACTGTGCCGAGGAAAACAAAGTGGCATTTGCTATCGGTAATTTAGCCGATAATGCCCTATCCTGGTGGAATTCATACGCTCAACCTATTGGAATAGATCAAGCCAATCAAATCACTTGGATCGAATTGAAAAGACTCTTAACCAATAAGTATTGCCCTCGAACTGAAGTCAAGAAAATGGAAGACGAATTTTACAACTTGGTTGTGAAAGGAAATGATCTTAAGACTTACATTAGGAGATTCCAAGAATTAGCCGTCTTATGCCCAAACATGGTACCAAACGCCAAGAAACTTATGGAAGTCTTCATCAATGGATTATCCAGAAGTATTGAAGGAAATGTTACTGCCTCGAAGCCTCAAACATTGGAGGAAGCTATCAACATAGCCCAGAGATTAATGGATCAAATAATAAAGCATGATTCTGTGTAAGAAGTTAATGACCGTAAATGAAAGCTTGAGGATAAGGGAAACATCATCAACAACAACTATCAGAATAACTGGTATGTGTTTAATTACACATACCTTTTACCTTTAAAAACAAGTTGAAATAACCAAAAACGGACTTAAAATGCCAAATATATGCTTGTTTTGCTAATTGTGTTGTGCAGGAACGGATATCTAAGAAAAGGACGAAAAACGAAGCCTTGTACTGTCAAGTGTCGGGACTTGCAACCAAAGATAGGACATCTGACCAAGAACTACAAGAAACAAAAGATCAACCCCTTAGAAACTAATTTACAAACGGTATCCGGTAACTTGTTAATGCCTGTGGAAAAGAATAGGACATTTATTCAAATCGGTGCTCAAAAGCAAAAACAGGGCTACAAGAAAAACTATTAGGGATGGCTTAATTTTGTTCACTTAGGTTTTCTACCCTAAAAAACCAACTCTAGGAGGATTTCAACTCTCATCAGGAATCTTACTTCTAATTCTAAAAACCCCAATCATCAAATCCTCATCGTCTGTTACTTTTATCCTTCTACAGGATACATTGGCATAAGTACAACTCTTTTTCATATGTAAAGTTCGTATGTAAAGTTATCCATGAAATAATAAAGTGATGATTCCGTTACATCTTGTTATCTGATGATATCAAAACTCGACATTATTTGTCAATTTCCAGGTTTCTAATTATGTTCAAACTCTAAATACTCTCCTAGACCTTTTGAAACATAAATTATTCATCCTCGATATATGGGATGTCAGTACAATCAAAATCTCAATATTATCTAACAATTTCATGATCATTCATTTTCTACACAATTACCATATCGTGGTTTTATGCTTAGGTAAGACGATGTATGATTATATTATTGAAATGAATATAGGTAATTCTCATTTGAATAAGGAAATTTAAATCTCCAAAACTAATTGAATTTATAAATTCTTATAGATTACAAGGAGTTTGTACGCTTCTTTTTGTAAGTGGACTAATTATAAGTAAATAGGCTTAAGTAGTACTTCTAAATTAAGTACAAACAAGTTTCTTTCAATCCGTTTGTACCAAACAATTCCTTAATCTTTATAATTCATTACCTTATATCTGGTTCAATCTTCAAAACTGTATCTTCATACGTGATTTTGCAAACTCCTCCCTTACACAATTCATAATCATCTTTGACAAAATCACTATTCCATGGTCTCCGTATCTAAAATTCTCTGTTATATTCTGTTACATATAACAAGGAAACACTCAAGATCTCTATACAATGTCAAATGATTTCAATACCACTAGGTATGAAAATTTTGACAAAGACTTGTGATAGCATTCTTATTCGATGTTGACTTTTAAAGGTTAATGAATAACGATTCTTTACGATCAGAGTAGCGCAGCAGAAGCATGGTGGGCCCATAACCCACAGGTTCCACAAATCAAAGTATTTCATCCACCCAGGTTCTATCAGGATCTGAAGAAATTCTATTGGCTGTCATCAAGAGGTGTAGTCTTGAAAATAAGTAGACGTGTGAAAGGAAGTAATTATAATTATGGTGTACAACATAATTATAAATGCATCACACACGTGGACTTGTAACCTTGATTAACCTAACATAAAAATCAAATTCATGCCCAGTACCTACATCTATTCCCAAACAATACCACTATAACTTTCAACTAAATCTCGGGACGAGATTTCTGTAAGGGGTGGAGACTATAACAACTCAGAATTTTCATCAACCTATTTTACTATGATCACAATTGTACGGGGAAATTTTTCGCTTTATTACATTACTTGCATTGTCAATATCTCAATATATAATGTAATTTGCATAACTAAAGTAGACGAGCTCACGCAACCTATCTATGGCAATCCTGTCTTCATATATGTCAAGCAAACATCATAATATGTCAAGTCAATATCATCATATCCTTATTACAAAGTACATTATTCCTATAATGTACCATTCGCAACGTTATATCAAAACGGGCTTTAAACCGTTATCATATACCTCTAAACCCTAAATTCCATGAAAGGTTAATATCTAAAGTGAATGTACAAGCTACTAAAGCATATATACAAGTAACATAACATCTCATTTGAAATATAAACTCCCTCCAAGTCAAGTACAAGTTTTCAAAGCACAATGTACAAGTCATTAAGCATGACATCTAAAATAGCCGTTTTACCTCCGTTTTCATTCTAATTTCTTCACCATCACTTGTGTACAAGCTACTACACTCAATATACAATGTGTAAACCCTAATTATTCTATTCATAAACTTTCATACACATTTTTACTCTTAAAACCCTAATTCAAAACTCAGAAACCCTAACCCGAGCTAAATACTACACTATGACCCGTTTCTTCGTTTTTATCCATTGTAAACCTAAACCAATACTCAAATAAGTTGTAATAACTTAATTTACAACATTATCAATCATATACAATCATCATTTCATCATTTTACTTCAACTATATGCAAATTGAATCCCGAAGAAAACACTAAACTACCTAAATGGTCATTCTTGACTCGTTTACTCGTTTTTAACCATTTCAATCTTGAACAACCAATCAAATATCATTGTAAACTTATAAAATGAGTTTAAAAATCATTATCTATCATTTAAATTGGTAATGTGCCAAGAAATCAAGAGCCTAGAAAACCAAAAAATCCAATATAAACCCTTAATCCAACCTCGGGCTTATTTATTTCAATTTTGACGCCCATGTTAAACTTAAAACCAACGATCAATACCTCATTGATAATCCATTTTTTACATGCCTAAGATCAATATGTCGAAAACCTTTGATCCATTTTACACGGAATTATTAAGCCAAGGAAAGCCAAAGAATCCTAAACGAGCCCTATGTGAACTCGCCGACCTTATTTATTCAATTTCGACCCGTTTTAAACCAAACCACTTGCTAAATTTTGTTAATACTTCTTATTACAAACCATGAGAACATGTTTTAAACATTTCTTGATCAATGTGTTCGAAATATTGGTCAAAGAATCGAATTCGAACCCTATAATACCAAAACAGACATGCGGCTTATTTTGCTTGCATTTTGACTCATTTTGAACTCTTCTTTGCACACAAGCACCTCCATGACTCACCCACATGTCTCCTAAGCTGCTTACCCACCTGCTTAAGCCTTCCCATGGCCAAAATCAAAGACACATCTCCCTCTTTTTAGCCACAACAGCCGCGACAGCCATATATGGTATCCACACCATCATTTTAGCTTCCTAGACTTACATATCTGATTTCGTAGCTTCAACACATCCCATACTAGCCTACACACATGTCTTAATTAGATTACAAGAGTTCCTTAACCCCTTTGCTTGAATTCGAGTATAAATAGAGGCATACATGTTTCATTCAAACTTGCACCACACCTTCTCCTTCTATAACCCAAGTGAGCAACCTTTCTCTGCTCCTTATGATCCTAGGATCATCTAAGAAGATCAAGCAAGCAAATCTTTGAAGATTTGAAGCCCCGGGAACAAGATACAAGGCGTACGAGTGGAAATACTACCCGAAATGACCCATTTCCACCATTTTTGCTCCTTGAAGCTCAAACCCAGGTTCTAGATATTCTACTTCTGCTCCTACACTCTTATAATGTTCAATTAGATCCTAAAATATACTCCTTGTTAAAGTTTATTAACTCAATCTTGCTCATTTTCACATTTTGATCCAAAAAACTGTACACCCGAGAACCCTAATTTTTTGTTTTTCTTAAAACTAAATGTTATAATGATTAAATATTGTTATAATCTATCCTAGCATGCTTAACTAATGTTAAAATAACCACTTTATTGATTAATGAAGGAATTTGAACTTAAAACCTACGCGTTTACGTTTTGAAACCCTAATTTGACCCGTTTTGCTTCCTAGCTTAACGAATCGTTAATTTAAACTTGCGTTGCGTTAAATCTTCATATTTTAGTTTATTATAACTTATAAATGTCTATTGAAATGTTAAAATAAGCTTGCATGGCAATTTGGACATGTTTTGTAAATATTATCCATGCTAAAAGGGGTAATTATATCGTAACTTTTTGAAACTTATTAAACGAAATGGGATATAATATGTCATTAATACAAATTTATAAATATAGGGGTTATTATGTCAATTTCCAAAGTCCAAGGTTACTTGGTATATTTTTAAACTTAAAGGACCAAACTCCGTAAAAGTGCCAAACCCAAGGTTTATTTTGCCACTTTTCAAAACTCAAGGGTCTAAATGTAACATTTGAAAAAAGTAATAATATCATGTTTAATCCTTACAATGATCATAACTTTAATTAACGCTTCTCATGCTTATCATTTCCATATATTGATCAAAACGCTTAAAACCGATTATATCGTATCACAATACTAGGGAGCTTCATATTAATGGAGTTTCATCTTGGTATTACGTTTGTATGAGTTGTTGGGTTTACAATTTAAAGTTGCCCTAGCTCCTCAAACGTTTATGAATGAATTCTGAATTATGATGGCTCCGAACTGTGAACAATAAGTTCCAAACTCTCAATCAAACTCAGAAATCTTAAAACCAAAGTTCTAGGAGACAATTATTCCTAAGGACCTAACTATTTACTCAGGTTGCGTGACGTGGCTATTTACTATCATTTTTGACTATATCAAACCTTCCCCGGTTAAGGATTGTGATAAGGTCGTCAGCTTTCATTTTGAATATTTATTTAATCTACCCTATCAGGGAAGTTCATCCTTCGCCTTTACTTATTTTAGGCTCTGTATGGATCGGAGTGTTTTTGTTTAACAAGCAACAAGAGATTGCTCGTGAGGTGTGTTGGGGAGGGAGCGGATGCTTTGTGTAGAGAGTAATGAGAGGAAAAAACTCTTTTACATACTCATTATATGCTTTTAACAATGTGATTACTTTTCAAAGACCTTATTACATGCTTAAACCAGGAATTAAGTGTTTTTTTTACAAGGTATATGCTATCTTGATACACTTATTAAAGGCTAACTATTAAGGTTACATTATGGCCAAAAAGTCCTCATTTCATGGACCATTATCACTTTCGGTGTGAACGCGAATATTGTGGTTAGAATCTTCGGGAATTGAACGAATCTGTTTGTGGTGGCGGATAGTACCCAAACACACTATATTTGAATCTCATAAGTATATGGCAATTACCTACACGGGGGCCATTATCTTATATATATATATATATCACATCATTTTTGGTATATATATACACAAGTCTGTTTGAGTGCCATGAGCTTAGGACCAGACTATATATACCAGACAGACCAGATAGACCAAACAAGACCATAACGCTAGTAATATAGGTTACTATGAAATTGCATTCGTTGCCAATTATTACAAATATCGGGTATTTAATTACGTGACTCAGGATCTTAAAATAACATTTTCATATTGATTTGTGTTTGTAAATTTTTACACTATGTTTGTATTCAAACTGTTTATCAAACCTATGAATTTCACTCAACCTTTGTGTTGACTTTTTAGCATGTTTATCTCAGGTTATTGAGCAATATACGGCACGGAGTGGCATGGACTCGAAGATGGCTAAAACTTGTTATCATTCACATTGTATGTAACTAGATTTTGGGACCTGCCTTTATAAAACTCTGATTTGAAATGAATGATAACGTATCTTTTGAACAAATGTCTCTTTTGGGTCGTTTTCTATGATTATGATTGTTGTTTCCATGAAGTAATACCCCAGATTAGCTTCCGCTGCTATATTGTAAAAATGGGGGTGTTACAATGGTCAACTTCCTAATCATCCCAACTTATACATACTTTTACAAAACAAATGGTGATATCGACCACTTTTATATAAAACTATACATCATTGATTTTTACTACATATCAACGAATAATCGATCCTTCCAAGTAATTTATCGGTTTAAGTTTAACGAACCGACTATCTAACTTTCCTTCTCTTTTTTGATGTGATTTTCTATTTTTCTATTTTTTTAAAACATAACAATACGAATCTCGATGTAATTTCACCGCCTTCACCATCATAATTTATCCGGATAATTTTTCTTTAAACACTTCATCTTCGGATATAGAACATAATTGCGAAAGTATCAAAATATATGAGCTACATACTTTTACATTCTCATTGCATTGTGCAATTTCCCGACCTAACCGGAGATAGAAAATTTCACTTTGACACCAGAAATACAAAACTTTACACAAAAGCAACTAGCAACTTTGATTAAATAGGCTTAATCTACAGGGTAGGCTAAGGTGTAACGAAATAAAAATTTTGGTGTGAAAAAGACAGGAATGGCTTAACAGGTTTTTTAGGGGATCTTACTCTTATACTGAGAGTAAGCAAAGGATTATACAGGGGTTAACTAACCAGTGTGGTTAGTTAATAACACAACATATAGGCTTTTTCTTGTGAAGTCTAGGTGCTGATACGCCGTATCTTCTTTGCTGGATACGACATATTGAGTCAGAAATAAGCAATCTTCAAATATCATCGTTTAAGCTCCAAAATGTGCGCCTTTTAGCATGTCTTACAAAACATTGTGTAATTACTTCAATTAACAACTATAAGCAATTAAGTAACAATTCTTGCAATAATTATATAGAAGTGGGTAATTTATTACGGATAAATAATGGTATAAATGTAACGTTATTTGATGTCATCAACCACCAACTATGATCAGTTGTATGCATACCTTAGTCAACATGAACGACATGCTAATGAAGTATGTATCATGCGTGAAAGATATCCGGATCCTCTTGCATTGGTAGCCAACTCTCAAACTCTATACAATCCCTCTCAGTCTCCACAACATTCAGGTTCTTCAATGCATCCACCCCCTCAACAATTCACACCAGTTTATGCAGCACCTATTCATCATCAACACTATAACACTCCAGTCAATCCACAACAACAATTAGTTTCTCCACAACCATGCATATCTTCGTCAGTGACACAACAATCTCAAGCTAAATTTCCTCAATTGGTCGCTAGTCTCGCTGTTCCTACATTTCAGCAAGGAGAGGATCTGATTGAATGTATCAACAAAGAAATGGCATTCGTATCTGCTGTGGCATCAAGGTTTCCACCTTCAAACAATCAACTAAGAACGTCTTCCAATCCCAGATGTTGGGATTAAAAGTCTTTTTGATGTTGTTTGAATTACTACTGCTCATGTTTGTGTTAATGCTGTTTAGCTGGATTTAGTGCTGCTCATGAACTTCAAAGAAAATATGCTAAGTGTTTACTACTGCTAGTATAAAGTTACTACTTCTAGTGAATATTAGTACTGCTAGTGAAAATATGCTAATGAATATTAGTACTGCTCAAGGTTAAGACTGCTCAAAGATAAGTTAATGCTGCTGAGGTTAATAAGTTAGTATTGTTTGTTGTTAGTACTGCTTATATGATATGTATTAAGTTATTTGTTTATAGAAAAGATTATGGATATCTTAGGAAAGTATTGTAAGCTGACTAGGACTCCTTGGTGTATAAAAGGAGGTCCTAGGGCATAGAGTTTGATATACAACTAGACGTATAATTCATAGCTTCAAGGTCTTTGTAACCCTAATACTTTGAGAGTATTCGTATTATTATCATTAATAATATTGGAGCTTATTTGTTGAATTGTATGTTCATTGAATTACTGTTTTATTAATAATTCTTCTTAATATTAAAGATTAGATTTTGCATAATTTTTAATACATTCAAACACAGTTTCTACTATAGTTGTGTTAGATTTATCTAATATAACTAAACCTTAAACAAGCTTAAGGACTTTGATCTATTGAAGTTGGGACTCAAACAAGTGGTTAAAGCTTGTTGACGAAGCTGTGATATAAGCAGAACCTGTTTTGCCTAAATGAATAGTAACAAGATTACTGCAATATGGGTTGGATGCATCTAAAGTTCCCATGCTCAAACCTGGTGAGTATAAGATATGGAGGTTTAGGATTGAACAATATATCTAGATGATAGACTGTGCACTATGGGAAGTCATAGAGAATGGTGCAACCTTGCCAAAAATAAAAATTGTGGAAGGTGTTTAACAGAGTGACTATTTACAAACTGCTGGAGATAGGCCACGAGATGATATAGAGGTGAAATCTAGGAAGTTATTACTTTAATATGGGCACATTCCCATCTGAACATCAGTTAAAGTTTAAACTCTATTAAAGGATGCTAAGAGTTGCTGGAAGTCTGTTGAAAAGAGATTTGGTGGGAATGCAACTACAATAAAAGACTCAAAAGGCGTAATCTTCTTAATGCAAGTAGCAATATAAAAACTTCACTTACTCAAAGCTCAGAGATGCTTGAATCAAACTTTTGATAGGCTTTAAAAGCCTTGTGATGTCAAGTTGACTTCTTTGGATGAAAGCTTTCACAAGAAGTTTGCTAATCAAAAGTTTATTAGAAGTCTGTCACCTGAGTTGGAAACAAATGCTGTTGTATGGTAGGAAAAAGCTGATTTAGGATTACACATGGAGCAGGATGAATCGTCTAACAACACCTCAAGGTTGTATGAACAGAAGTTAAAGGGATGTCTAGCTCAAGTCTTCAAGAACACAGAACATGGTTTTCTTGTCCTCTTTCAAATAACAAACACCAGCAAGAGCACTAATTAAAGCAGTTAATACCAGGTCTTGGGTTTCTACTGCAGCACTCAAGTTAATGCGGCTAAACTTTATAAATAATTGATATGCTGTTATTTGTGCATTTTTGCTAGTCAACCAAATTGTCTCACTCAACTTGTACATCGAGTACTCGTGCAACAAATCCATCAGATGGATGGAAGAGATGGATTTGAGATGGCAAAATGTCCATGTTGTCTATGAGGGAAAGAAGGTTTTGAAGGGAATACAATAAGGAAGCTTATGTTAATGGCACAGGCGACTATTGTTTTGGATGAGTCAAAGTGGATGAGTGCTTAACAACCACAAGAGGGGACATTTTACTAGGGAGTGTAGAGCTCCAAGAAATCAAGACAACAAGAACAAGGAAAGCTCGAAAAGGAGTGTTCCTATAGACACATCTACTTCCACAGCTTTGGTGTCATGTGATGGTCTTGGTGGAATTATGACTGGAGTGATTAGGCAAATTAGGATAGGGCTAATTATGCCTCATGGCTTTCTCATCTTAAACGTCTTGATTAGAGGTTCCAATGATTCTATTTGTTCAAAATCTTGTTTGGAAACTGTTGAACTTCTTAAATCTTCAAAATGAGTTAAACTATTAAAAGTTTTAAGAAAATCTGGAGTTTAATGGTTTCTTAGTTATAAGACGGTTTAGAGTCAGTGGAAAGAAAAACTTGAAGGTTCTAAAGCATTGAGTCTTTATTTATAAGTATTAAGGGCTTAAATTTTGAATTTATTATAGGAGAATATAAATATTTAGAGAGCTTAGGAAGAAGCTTGAAATAGTTCAAAAAGAAAAAGATGGCATTCAACTTAATGTAGATAGATAAATTTGAACATGCATCTAAAAGTTTAAACAAGCTCATAGAGTGTCAGATAGTTGACAATTGCAAGAAAGGTTTAGGCTATGAAAATTATAATGCAGTTCCACCTCCCTACACAGGAAATTTCATGCCTCCAACACCTGACTTGTCTTTTACTGGTTTAGATGAGTTTGTTAATGAGCCTGTAGTTGAGAACTGTAAAGCTATGTCTAGTGAAGAAGAGCCTAAGGTAGTTAGGAAGTATGATGATGCCCCAAGTATTGAAGAATGGGTGTCAGATGATGAGGAAGAGGATGTGTCTCAGCCTAAAACTAAAAAGAAAACAGTTAGGCCTAGTATTGTTAAGAAAGAGTTTGTCAAATCTAAACAACAAGAAAAAACTACTAGGAAAATTGTTAAACAAGTTGAGCAACATAGGCAAAACCACCTAACAGTTCCAAGAGGCAATCAAAGATATTTTGAACAATATGATTTTACTCAAAAACTAGGAAGCAATTTTAAGATGTTTAATAAGGCATGTTATGTGTGTGGAAGCTTTGATCATTTGCAGGTTGATTGCAATTACCATCAAAAACAGTTTCAAAATCAAAGGATGGTAAAACCTGTTTGGAACAATGCTCAAAGGGTGAATCATCAAAACTTTGCTAAAAAGACTCACCCCTATGCTAAAAAGAACATGGTTCCAAGAGCAGTACTAATGAAGTCTGGTTTAGTATCAATTAATACTGCTAGACAAAATATTTCAAAAACAGCAGTATTGGTTAATACTGCTAGACAAGTTAATGCTGCTCACTCAAAAACAATAATGAATGCTGCTAGACCAATGTTATAGCTTTATAAAACAGCACATTCAACTGTTAAGAGGCCCATTCATAAGAACACAACATTTAAAAATAGTAATATTAATCAAAGGGTTAATACTGTTAGGGATAAGAAATTTAATACTGCTAGGCCAAAAGCAGTAGTTAAGGTTGTAAGGGAAAATAATTATAATGCTAGTTAAGGCACTCAGCTCTTTTTGTTGGGTTAGGTAACCACAGTATAAGGTTTTAGACCATGTTTCTAAACCATAATCAGTGAATTAATCACCTAAAAAGTTTGATTTTTTATTGATGCACAAGGCAAATCCAAGTCAGTGATGGCTTGGGTCCCCAAAGGAAAATGATTTTCTTACTTAATGTGCAGAGTAATCCACATATGGATTTACAGGGCAAAGGAGTAATTGACAGTGGATGCTCAAGGCACATGAAAGGAAACATGTCATATCTTACAAATTATGAAGAAATAGATGGAGGATATGTTGCTTTTAGAAGGAACCCAAAAGGAGGGAAAATCACAGGAAAAAGGTACCATTAAAACTGGTAATCCAGATTTTGAAAATGTGTATTTTGTTAGAGAGTTAAAGTTTAATCTCTTTAGTGTCTCATAAATGTGTGATAAAAAGAATAGTGTTCTTTTTAATGACACTGAATGTATTGTTTTATCTCCCAACTTTAAGTTAATTGATGAAAGTCAAGTCTTACTTAGATTTCCTAGAAAGAACAATATGTGTAGTGTTGATTTAAACAACATTGTTCCCAAAGGAGGTTTAACTTGCCTTTTTGCAAAAGCCACATCTAATGAATCAAATCTTTGGCATAGAAGGTTAGGTCACTTAAATTTCAAAACCATAAATAAACTAGTTAGGGGAAATCTAGTAAGAGGTCTACCTTCCAAACTTTTTGAAAATGAACAAACCTGTGTTGCTTGTCAAAAGGGAAAGCAGCACAGATCCTCTTGTAAGTCCAAAACAGAGAACTCAATCAGTCTCCCTTTACATCTGTTGCATATGGACTTGTTTGGTCCAACATTTGTAAAAAGCATTATGAAGAAAATGTATTGTCTAGTTGTCACAGATGATTATAGTAGGTTTACATGGGTTTTCCTTCTAGCTACTAAGGATGAGACTAGTGGCATTCTTAAGTCCTTTATAACTGGAATAGAAAATTTAGTGGATCACAAGGTTAAGGTGATTAGATGTGATAATGGAATGGGTCTGAGTTCAAAAAACAGAGAAATGAATCAGTTTTGTGAAATGAAGGGTATTTTGAGACATTTAGTGTAGCTATAACGTCCTCACTAAATGACGTTGCTGAGAAGGCTAGGAAATATGACAACTAATTGAGGCTGCTTAGGACTATGCTAGCTGGATTCTATCTAAGTTGCCAACTACTTTTTGGCCAAGCATTAATACTTGTTAACAACCAAACCGAAAGACCTAAAATACCTAGAACAAACCCCACCCCCAAACTACTGATATAACGCCCTAGCAGACGGAATACAAACATTGAGGAGCTACTAACTCTACTATTCATAATACTTTTCACACGATTACCCATAATGTTCAAAGATACGTTAAAAAACAGTACAAATTTCAAATCATTAAAAAGATCAGAGTTACATAGGTCCCAAATACTAAAATAAAATTTATTTCTAAAAGTCACAACACGACTTTGTTTCTAAAACATTTATTTAGTTAAGAACAACGTAGCTTACTTCACTCCGAGGCAACCGTCCTTTAATAACCGCGTTCAGTCCCCCCATCCAAGCCATCAACAAAATAAACCATTTTAAAACCCCATATACATCGCTTAAAAACGTCAACAAAAAACCGTTTGAGGTCGAATTCTGGCATGGTAGAGTTGTACAAATTAACAGTTAGGTACGCATAATTTGGTGTTCACAAAGAAGCGTATAACTGGGCTTCGTTGAAGTCAAGTTATAAAATAAGATAGTGATTTCCTAACTAAAAGAGCTCCAAAGTAGCCCCGTGTAAGCCGAAAAAAACATTAAACACAATCATATTGTAAGATAATCCATAAATGCTTGCATCCCATAGAAAACGAAATCATGTCCATGAGAAGTATGCAGAAGTAATGGGGTGATGGCCACTGTTCTCCTAATACTAACCACTAAAATGTCCGTTACACAATGGTGGTATCGCCAAACGTAAGTACCAAAAAACCCCTCAATAGACCCCCAAACCAACCCAAACCCCGGACAAATCAGGGGTTGTTCAAAACCTCAATAATCGATTTAATATTAATATAAAAGTTAAAATTTTAATATCTTAAGTGTTTTCACCAACACATGTAACTACATTAAAACAAGGTCACGGGTGGAAGGTGGGTGGGGAGGTGGGGGCGGGGGGGTTGGGGTGGTGGGATAGGGATGGGGGGGAGTGTTGTGGGTGGATGTAATGCGATAGGGAGGGGTTTTGGGATGGGGGGTTAGAAGAGGGTAGGGAGATTAGGTTAGGGTTGTAGACGGAGGGGCGGTATCATGGAATTGATAAAATCCGAAGGGAGCGATGGGGGGTTGGAACATGTTTTGGGGGGGGGGGGGGGGGGGGGGGGGGGGGGGTTTACTAGTAAAAAGAATTCCTATGAAATAGGATATCCTCTCACAATAACTACTCTAATGAATGATTACTGTAGTATAGACTAAATAAGCAAATAATTAGATCTAATAATTTACTAGTACTAGCTCTCAGACCGTCAGTAGTAATGTAGCGCAGGAGTGGGTGAACAGCGTGAAGTAAGACAGTAAAGTGGATGAGGGGGAGTGGGGGATGGAGGATTGTGTGGGGGGGAAGATCTAATGTGCAGTGAGGCAGAGTTTGGATGTGGTTGTTGAGAGCGAGTGGAGCGGGAGAGAGAGAAGATGATGAGTGTCTCAAGTCTAAGATGGGGATGGAGGGGGTTACAGAACATATATGGGTCAACACATTGGGTGGTGTAGTGTGCGAGGGGGTCATGCACCATGTATTGTTTGATAATAGATTAGGAGGACGCGCATGGTGATTTGTGATATGTAGATGTATGTATGAGAAGCTTATGGTTGTGAAGTTAGTATTATTAGTGATATGTGGGTGGTTGGTGAGGTAAAATAGGGTATGGATCTGATAGTGGGTTCTCGTAGGTTTAATTTAGTGATATTATGTGAGTGAGATGGTGGGTTGAAGGGGGGGGTGGGTGAATTTTGATGTAGAGAATAGGAGAATTTATTGAGATGTGGGAACTGTCGTAGATGTAGGGGTGAGGGACAAGATTTAATGGTTTGGTGTGTAAAAGTGTGATATAATATAGAACAAATGATACGCTTCATGTCGAGCTTCAAATGTTGTTGAGGATGTCTACAGATGGAGACTATCCGATTTTTATAGGTACAGCGCAGTACTATCGAAACAACGGACGAGATGCCATATCATGATAGAAGTTTACTTATCAAAATACAAATATATAGTAGTGATACTTCAGGAAACAATATGGCGTAAGTAGTTATACTTTCGAAATATAATTATTATTATATAGTATATATAGGTATAATCTAAGGACCTATAGTAATATCCCATATGTAATACTACTTAGATCTTTATTTTTAATTGAAATGGGTAGTTTGTAGATAGAATTGCTAATTTCTCTATATCAACATATCTACTGAGGACTTACGCAATGTAATATACATGAACGGCGATGGAACTATATCTGAGCATTTAGTGCTAATTAATGTGATAAAAGGGTAGAGTGGGGGCAAATGGAATTGTCAGATATATACAAACAAAAATCAAGTATTTTGTTGTATAAAAGGATTTAAAGTAATTGGGATTTTTTAGCACTGAACCGTGGGTCCAAAACGCTTCAGATATAACTATCGATCAGTATGACATCAGTATGATGACATGTGAGCAGGGATCAATCTCTAAACAAACCATCTGATTGTAGTTCCGCATGTCGTGATATATCTGTTGCGTGGGCCTGGTGCGATCACTCGTATTCTGTACTAGGGCTAAATACTTGGCAGGCTCCGGCATGTTTACCTCCGTCAAGCTGAACTAGCAGTGCCGCAGGACTCAATCTTCAGCATTCAGCTTACGTATATCTCAGTCCCCAGTGACTATCCTCAACACACGTCGTCAACTCACCTGGAAGAGGGGTGGGGGGGGGGTGAGCCTTCCGCATCAGGCAATAGACATTATATTGTTAGGCAGAGAATTCAGGATACTACAAACGAAATGTCTCAACACATATCCCAGACAGTTCTCATAAAATTACACACATGGTAGAGACTGGGTGGGAGGTTAGTTGAAATTGACACACGATCAGGGGTATTTGGTTGGAGGTTGGGGATGGGATGGGAGAAAAGGGGTGGTTACTTCAGTTGTGTTTGGTTGATGGGCTGGGTGTGGGGTTTTGGGGTATGTGGTTTGGTGGGTTTTAGATTTGGGTGGGGGAGATTATAGGAGTCATTGGGTCAATTTACACATGGAAACATACGAAGATGTGGGGGGGTAGTTGTGGGAAGTATGGGGGAGTGATATTAGGAGAGGAGAGGGAAAGGGAGTTATTATTATAATTGGAGTGGGGTTCGGGGGGGGGTATATAATAATTAAAGGGAAAGGTACTAATAGAGGTGGGGGGGTATGGCTAGGGTACAGTTACAAGGACGTGACTATGGGTATATCGAGGGCAGATGTAAGATTAAGGTTCTTTGCTTTCTTGCTTAGGGTTTAAGAGGGTGTAGTGGGGAGAGTCACACACAAATCATCGTGAGGTTCTTTTGGGGTGACATGGCCGATGAAAATCTTATGTGTAAGTAACTATAACTTTCATCAATTAACTATAAAGTTGGAGATAAACAATACATCAATGTCATTAAAAAGAACACTATTCTTTTTATCATGCCCACATAATTGGTAAGAACCACTAAAGAGATTAAACTATAACGTCATCTCACAAAGATAGACACATTTGTCAGAAATCAATAGATACCACAGTAATTAAATGAGACAAATTGTCATGGAACTTTCTTCCTTGGGTTCGCCTCGAAAAAGGTAAACGAACAATATCCTCATAACCCTCAGCTCTTGACTACTTCTAGAGCAGAACTCGTACAATACGACATGGTCTCCCTAAGCTCACACATTATATATATAGAAGCCTTGAATCGATACCACTATCAATTGTCTACATTGATCATCCCTATAGAGATCTTGTTTAAGTTGCTTCTTTATCGAAATGGTGTATTAGTATCCTTAGCATGCTATTCTTTATGTCATACATTTCAAGAGATATGGATTTCCTGCTAACGTTTCGATACTCTAGTGGCAACGCCATACCGTCCAGTCACTGACTGCGTATCCCGTTACTTGTTCAAATCAAATAAATGCAAACTTCGGTTAGGTGAGTTAGCAATGCACTGTGTGCATGATGGTAGAATCTCGGTTCTATCGAAACTGTGTATCAGTCCGTGAGTGCCGTAATCCATAACGCAGTCAGCTATAGCTGACAGGCCCATGCTGTATCACACTCTCTTGTCTATGACGGGCCCTCTTGATGATTCATGGTCAGAGCTAGACTATACGGCTAGTCGGGAGGCATGTGTAACAGTAAGCTCAAGGGGGTAGCTACGGGGTGCGGAGAACTATGAGCTTAACATTCGGGTCCTCGGGGTATCGCTCTTGTTAGCGATGTGCGGCCTGGAGAGTGTGGTGAATGATCGTTAGCCGCGGCTTGGTAAGAGGCGTGAGGACATTAGGTATATTGTTAATATACTATAGAATCTAGGGGAACGAAGTGTCGGGTAGTGGGTCGAAGGATGGGTATATATATATAAGGATGTGAGGTTTACACAGTGGGGGGAGCTAGATCTATCGGGTTCGGACTTGTGTGTTGCTATTCGGTTGCTCAGGCCATATGGCACCGCAGGAGACCCGATGGGGAGGGGAGCTTATGCATCTGGGGTCAAGGTAGCCAAGCTACCAATTTCTGACGACACTCACATGGCGGGCCTCATTAGGCTGTCGTCTTGGGATTTGGGGTAGTGACGTGAGTAGCAGTACATACTTAAAGAATGACACATTTCAAGATGTCGTGCAGATGATAATATGTTGTTCTAACAGAGGAACGTTTATATGATCGGTGACGTGTCAGATGAGAGGTATTATGGGTATACGCTAATGGTCTGGGGGAGTCAGTTATGGGGGAGAGCAGTGGATGGCGAGACATGTGTGAGAACGGCGAGGGTCCAGGGGGCTGTAACAGTGTGGGCCGGGAAACGACGGGATGTCCGATGACACGTGGAGTCGGGGATATGGGGGGGATGGGGCTATATGGCCGCAGTGCATCTGCGCAAAGGGAGGCGAGCGTGTCGGCGTGGCGATCAATTCATAATACACAAGTCGCGGGACATGCTTATGAGCCGTAGCTGAGGATTATTTCTAGTGCGTTGGGCGTCTTTGTAAGAAGGTTTTTTCAGAAAGGAGATGTTGGAGAGACGAGTACGAGTGGATGAGAGCTCAAATGATACATTAATTTCCGGACAGCGTTTGTTATGGCTACGTGGGGTAGGGATAGTAGTGTGATGGGTCACCATCGTGGATCTAGAGGCGAGTGGGTAGCTGGGGGGTGTCCTAGCAGTGTGTCCTCGTGGGCTTACTGGACTATCTCTTTCGTGCATTCTCGTGATGTCATAGTTCATCGCAAGTTTGAGTTGAGACTCTTTGTCGTAATCACTCTTAGACGTCCTATAGGCAATAATGGGGGATTCTCTTCGTCCTTACTACCCTTAGACCACGTCGTCATCTCTTCTTGGGGGTGCTGTGCAACTACTTCGTTATGGTAGTGCTGGGAGTCGCATGGGGCTATTCCAGTAATGTTTGAGTAAAAAGCTGTCCAGAAGGCTATTGGAGACTGTCTGCTCTTGATCAGAATAGTGGCTGCCTCAAGAAGCAAGTGTAATGCAGCGGTGTATTACGTTACGTGTTCGCTAGTGTTCAGAGTTTATGAGGCATGTTACACAGTTTAGCAGGTCGGGCTATGACAAAGTTACAATCTCGCTGACTAGTGTCACATCTGCTCTATATTGGATAATAAATTAAGATAAAGATTGGCTTATATTGTATGGTACGTTGATCTAGAGAATACTGAGAAGTGCTCATACGTGTTGTTGACATGATGGTATTGATTATTAGGGACTACGGCAATATAATAGTGGTCAACATAAATTAACTAGTACATCCATAGTTATTTGGTTGGGAGGAAGATCATAAGAACTGAGGAAAATGAGAAGTCATTGAGACTAGGTGCTCGTTATGTAGGATCCATCACATTCAAGCTAGTGCTTTGTATGTAATTTATATCACAAACATTTGTATGGTAATTTTTTGTTGGTACAAGTCTAGGTGGCTGTAAAAGTGTCGATGTATCGTGTGCGAGATAGATGGGGAGGGGGGGGAGGGGGGGGGGGGGGGGGGGGGGGGGGGGGGGGGGCTGAGTAAGCGTTCATTGTGGATTAGGAGCGTGCAGGTGCGCGCGTCGCCGCGCTCGTATCGCGAGTAGTACTGGATTCTACGCTCACTGTTATTCGAGTCAAGGGCAGCTTACTCAGCTATCCGGTGAGGGCTTGGAGAGGAGGGAGGAGGGGAGGGGGGGTAGGGGATTAGTGAGCGTACTGTAATAGATAGGCGTGAGAAGGTTTCACACTCGTATTGACGATACTATACGTATCTACACTTAGATGTGTGGCGAATTATAGACTGGTAGTACTCGTTAATTGAGTATATATACGAGGCACGAACTCCGACATCAGGTCCAGTAGCTATAGTCATCAGCATAAGTGACGCTACACTGCAGGTCTGTATGCTAGTGTAGCGGGACCTTGTCAGGGCGAGCGCGAAATATCATACATACTACGAACAAACACATGTAAGCTAGAGCTGCACATATTGTAGGAGAGCGTTATCAGAGATGTATCATAGACGCTTATTGTGCCTTACGCGGCGATACAGTGGGCATTGTGTAGATATAAACTGGAAGTTACATGTAATACATATGTGTCATTTAGTCTGAAACAGATTTCGTGACTACTACTTGATATCTTCTCACGATGTGTTCAACAGTAACTGCAAGTCATTCTCTGGCATATACACGATGTGTTTGTTGATGCAGAATAATGCTTGTCGATCGTAGCATGGGATGTGTAGCGATTTGCATAGATAGACAGATAAATCTATTCGTTAGAAAGATGGATGGTGGCATGGCACAGACATTCATGTTTTGTACGTTGTACTAGTCTTCCTCTCTTCCTGTGAGCGATTTGATGTACGAGGGACAATGTGAGATGGGTAGTCGCGCACTGAAAGATATGCTAGAGGTCAAGCTTGGAGCTGAATGTCATAGAGATAAAGGTGTGGCGTGTACGAAGGTTTGTTTTTGGTTGGCCCAATGTTAGTAGGCTCTCCCATACTTAACAATTACAACAAACATGGCTCGTAGTGGAACAAGAGCAAGGATTATGGACACACCGGAGCGGACTTCATGAGGATACGAGATATAAACAATTTTATCGTAAGGTCACAGTCTCACATGGGTTGCTATCTGGATATTCGGCTCACAGATTCAATGCAACGAATGGCCGAGGTAGATATAGCGATGAGCGAGCTCACAAGTTGCGAGGCGTATGAGATTGGTGTTCGCCGGTACTATACCATCTCTGGCAGTACATCAGTGTTAACGGGGACTAGGACTATCTACTAGGGTCTCTGTTGTAGTGAGAGGCAGCTTGCAGCAGGGCCGAAGCTCACAGCATACAGTAGGGTGTGTGTAGGATGTGGTATAGTTGGGTTTTAAAAAGGGGAGAGTCAGAGGTAACACATAACAGTGGCGGGTAGTGACTTCTGTGCTTCTTTCTTAGGACATAGAGATGATGGCTCCGCCATTGGCTGGGTATGACGTAGCGATCTGTGTTCAGCACAATTGTGTACTACAATATATGGCTCACTATATGTAGGGGGAGGGTGTCTGTGGCATTTAAATTTCTGCTTAGTGGAGAAAGTTAATCTACATAATGCTTTGTTTTATAAACATGCCTACATCTTCTGATTGTAGTCTTGCAGACTTGCACCGTTTAAATGTTATAATTTGTTAATTTGGGCATCACTTTTTAGTTATCTGTAGATTTTTATATTCTTATCCCTGGAGTTTCACAATACTTGAGTTTAATGTTTTGTTCTAAAGTCTCTAGTTTTCTCCTTTAGAATGACAATTATTGTCATAAAAAGATGGTTGATGGATCTAAGAGAGTTGGAATTTTCAGTTCTCCTTTAGCCTACCGTACGCACAAAACTCAAAAACAAAACGTTGACCCTAAGTGGTTTCAAAATGGGTAGGTTGGGTAAATGGGTCAAACTAGGATTGGTTTGAATTTGGTAATTTGTGCATATGTGTTTTAAGGTTGATATTAAATTAAGGAAATACGTATGCATATATGTTTTTATTTGTACATAGTGTTGCTCATAGGATTGTCTTTCCATACCTTCCCTAGTTTATTTACCAAGAACAGCTTATGAGTAAGTGTGTATATGTATTCTGTTAGATTATGCATATATGTAACACTACTTTTTATGATTAAATTTGTTTGCATCATTGAAAGGATTGTACATATATGTTTTGTTAGTTGTTATGATTAAATAATACGTTCATTAATTGTTTGCAGTTACAGGTTTGACTATGATAAGGGTGTGTTGATGAACTCAAATGCACATATACATACAAGGAAATCGAGCATGACTAATGAGGAAAAATACATGTGCATATACGATCAACCAATACCTGTGGTTGTGTTATAATTAGTAGACACTGTACAATCAATGAAACTTTCATTTATTCTTTACTTTAGAAATTTTGTCTTTGAATTAACATATCTCGTAATTCAATTTAGTCCTTATACTTTTTTTTTATTTGTATATAGTACATGTAAAATACTCTTACTTATCATTTTATGCATTTGTGTAAAATATTTGTGAGGAAAACACATTAGAGGCTTAAGCAATTGAACACTAAAAACACATGTAATTAACATTATAATAGAAACACAATTTGACAGAAAAAGAAATTATTTCAAAAAAAGTAAATTCCTAAAATTTAGGTAACAAAAAAACGTTTTTTATTAAAAAAAATGGGAAAAGAAAATAAAAAAATGTAATTTTACTATTATACCCTTTTGAGTTAAATAATAAAAATTAATATTAAAAAAAATCTGATTGGTTGATGATGGTTCTCGCAGTTCTGTACATTCATTTGGTTCTGAAAAGAACCTCACCCTATATATATATATATATATATATTCAATACATGTGATGAGAAATCCATTTGCGCCTTAGATCTTAAAACCCCACAATATTAGGTTATAATTGTTCCTCACGTTTTATCTTACATGACTTTAATTGAAAACTTTATATTTTTGATAACTTTCTATTTTTAGAAAGTTAGTATTTCGGAAAGTCTACCATCTCTGGTAAGTTTTTAAACATCTAGGTAATATTTTTTAATATTTATCTATTTTAATTTACATTCAATGTACTTTTATAGTTACAATTATATAAGTCTTATATGACCCATACCCTTTTTAAAGTCAACATTGGACTGTTTATACTTATATTTATTTTTACTAAATCTGACCCGCGCCATACGACCCCCTAAATCACATTTTCACGATTCAAAAGTAAAAGAGATTTTTATGCGGAAACGAGCTTTATTCCGGACAACTTTTTTAGTTTTAGCCGAGACCCGAAACGTGACAGGAAAAGGAGAAAATGGCCCGCAAGAATCTGCTGAGGACCTTGTTCCTTTTAATAAAAACGCAGCATATTGACCATCGATTTTGACCCCTATATCACGTTATTTCGTGGACTTTGACCAAAAAGAGATTTATAGAAAACATCATTGCGACAACTTTCGTGTTTTCGCCGAAGGATGAAACGGGCTCGAAAGTGCCCAAATCGTCAAATTACTAACCGGTCAGATTTAATAGATACTAAAAATGAAAAAAAACCCCAAATTTTCTACTAAAGTGTATAATCGATCTAGCTTCAGTTTTCTTCGATATTGGCAGTTAAAGTCCCATTTCATGATTATTAAAAACGACCGCAAACATATAGTTTATTATATTTTACAATCCAAAATCTGATTTTCCAAAATCTCGAACCCCGAATTACCCATTCAGTTTTCTGGTCAAAATGACCCGTTACAAAATGCGCTAAAACTCGTTTTCGACCCAAAAGAACTCATCAAAAATACATCCAATATACCTTATAATTCCATACCAATCCTACTTTAACCTCAATATCACAATATACTAAACGCCGCAAGTTTCAATCGATTTCATCACATATATAAAAAACTGAATCAATAAACGAAACAATCGAAATAAACATAAAAGGAAGGCTCACAATGCTATCGGAAGCAAAGTCAAAAAATAAAAGTGTTCGTCTTGTTCCTTTTGTTCCTAGCCGCGGCTCACAACCCACCAAACCAAACCAAACCCAAACTTAAATCAACCAAATCAACCCATTTAGCTTTCAACAAATCAAACACGCCCTCTTTGTGCCTTGTACCCGGTTCGAACCCTCAACCAACGAACCAAACCGAAACCCCTTTTTGTTTTGATAAAACCACCTAAACAAAACCTTTGCATGTCTCTTTTTATTGCTTAGATATCAAATACACTGTTTCTAAAACATTTGGAAGCGTTGAAAAATCAAAACACCAAAGGTGTTTGTGGTTGTGCCCTCGTGCGATCAAAAAAGAAAAAGGGAACGAACACAATGTTCCAACTTGGGTTTCTTTATCCAATCTAATAATCATTTTGAGTGATTGAATATGGAGGGATTTAAATGAAATAAACTTGAAAATAGAAATTGTGTAT
Source organism: Tanacetum coccineum (assembly GCA_026074375.1). Lineage (NCBI taxonomy): Eukaryota > Viridiplantae > Streptophyta > Magnoliopsida > Asterales > Asteraceae > Tanacetum > Tanacetum coccineum. The sequence continues at coordinate 39,483 of BQNB010003369.1, forward strand.
ATTGGTGGGTGGTTCGACCGGATCTCAAACAAAGAGAAAAAAAAGATTTTTGAGCTATGTTTACTTGTACGAGTGAGAGTGTAAGACTTTATAAAAAAAAAGAAGTAACATAATCATTATTTTGTGTAAAGTTTAATTATAAAAGGTAACTTGTACAAGGTTTAATAAAACGCGAGCCCTCAAACGCGAGCTATGGCCAAGGTCGAGGACAAAGACGACATGGTTCATCAAATAATATTTTATGATCATAAAAATAATAACAAGATGCGTCGTAAATTTTTACGATGCTTGAAACGATTAACGAACGCGTGGTCAAACGTTGACTCGCGAAACGTCAAAAATAAAATTTTCAAATTTTCATTCACAATAAAATACAAAAGCAATTAATCTCGACAAATAAAAATTTAAATGTCGACGTTCGCTTACGAAAACTAGTAAAGTAATCATTATGACGTCGAACTCACGATCGTCATACGCGTCGTGAAACTCGGGTTTGTTACATATACGGCTTGCTAGTGCCAATATAAGTGTTTTGGTATTTTAACCTCATAACAAGACCCCATATGAACTTTTTCATGGTAGAACACCAACTTTAAGTTTTATAAGACCATTTGGGTGTCCTGTTACCATTCTTAATACCATAGATCACTTAGGCAAATTTGATGGTAAGGCTGATGAAGGTTTCTTTGTTGGATACTCTTTGAATAGTAAAGCCTTTAGAGTATTCAATAGTAGAACAAGGATAGTGGAAGAAAACTTGCATATTAGGTTTAGTGAGAGTACACCTAATGTTGTAGGTAGTGGACCAAATTGGCTATTTGATATTGATGCACTAACAAGAACAATGAATTATGAGCCAATTGTTGCAGGTACACATCTAATGGTTTTGCAGTAACAAAACAGTGATAATGCAGTCAAGCTATAAAGGAGCAGAAACGTCCACAGATTACATTTTGGCTACCATTATGGACTGTTGATTCCACCATTTTCCTAAATCCAAAGAGTTTTCCATGAAGAAGAATCCAAGCCCTTTAAGGGATGATGGAAAAAGGCGATGCAGACCAAAGAAAGATAGTAAAAGTAATGATCAAAGAAGAAAGATGATGTTTATCAGCACTAACAATGTTTAATGCTGCTAGCATAAAGAAGTTAATGTTGTTGGTGGCAAAACAAGCATGAACTTCCATTATGATGCCACCCCCCCCCCCCCCAGATATGCCTGGTTTGGAAGATTAATCCATATTTGACTTCACAAGAGATGATGAAGATGATGGTGTAGTGGCTGACATGAACAATTTGGATACACAATCAAGTCAGTCATGTTCCAACTACAAGAATTCATAAAGATCATCCTCTTGATCAAGTGATTGGAGATTTGCAATCAGCTACACAAACAAGAAATATGTCAAAGAATTTGAAGGAACATGGGTTTGTTAGTACTATTCAACAAAGAACAAACCATAAAGACCTTCAAAATTGCTTGTTTGCTTGCTTTAATATCACAAGAAACCCCAAGAAAGGTAAATTTTCATTGCATTGAAGGAGCCAGCTGGATAGAGGCTATCAGACGAGCTTCTACAAATTTCCAATAACAAGAAGGTTGACCGTTATGGATTTACCCAAATGGAAAAAGGTTATATGCACTAGTGGTTTTCAGAATAAAAAGGGAATAAAAGGTGAATTGTGATCTTAAGAAAGAAAGCAAGATTGTTCTCAGGTACCATAAAAGAAGAAGGGATGACTATGATGAAGTCCTTTGCCCCTATTGCAAGATCGAAACAATAGGATAATTTTTTAGCTTATGCTTCATTAAGATTTTTATGGGGAATCAATGAATTTTAAAAGTGCTTTGTTTCTCTATGGAAGATTGAAGAAGAGGTATATGTATGGCAACCACCAGATTTGAAGATCTAGACTTTTCCTGATAGAGTATGACAAGGTTTTTTTTTGAAAAGCACTGTATGGACTAATCACTCTAGAAGCGTGGTATGAAACCTTGTCAACATACTGTTGGACATGGATTTCAAAGAGGGTAAAATTGACAAGACCTATATTTTTCATCAAAAGGCACAAAAGGGGATATTTTTGCTGTCCAGTTTATGTGGAAGATAATCCTCGTTTGTTTCAACAAAGAAGGAGCTATGCAATGCATTTGAGAAGCTGATGCATGAGAAATTTCAGATGAGCTCTATGGGAGAACTTGCATTCTTCTTAGGATTACAAGTGCAGCAGAAGAAGGATGTGCTTGGATTTGTTTGATTTTGGCTTTCTTTTTGGATCATCCGTTCCTGCACAATACAAATGCAAAACATACAAATACAATGTATTTTTGGTACGTTTTAAGTCCGTTTTTAATGGAACAAGGTATGTGTAATTAAGCACATACCATATGTATAGGTCAATGATTAGTTCATTGATTTATCTTACATCTTCAAGACCTGACATCATGTTTGCAGTGTGTGCCTGTGCTAGATACCAAGTCAATCCAAAGGTTTCACATCTTCATGCTGTGAAAAGGATTTTTAGGTACTTAAAAGGTCAACCAAAATTGGGCCTTTGGTATCCAAAAGATTCTCCTTTTGATTTGGTAGCATACACTGATAGTGATTATGCTGGAGCAAGCTTGGATAGGAAGTCTACAACAGGAGGTTGTCAATTCCTTGGATGTAGATTAATATCATGGCAGTGCAAGAAACAGACAGTGGTTGCAAATTCCACAACAGAAGCTGAGTATGTGGCTGCTTCAAGTTGTTGTGGACAAGTGCTTTGGATTTAAAATCAACTACTTGATTATGGGTACAATTTTATGCATACCAAGATCTTTATTGACAATAACAGTACTATTTGCATAATTAAAAATCCTGTTTTTCATTCAAAAACAAAGCATATAGAGATCAGACATCATTTTATTAGAGATTGCAATGAAAAGAAATTGATTCAAATGGTCAAAATCCATACTGACAAGAATGTTGCAGATTTGCTTACAAAAGCTTTTGATGTAAGTAGATTTCAATATTTGATTGCTAGTATTGGAATGCTAAATCTTTAAAGTCTTTTATCTCTTTATGTTTTTGTAGAGTTTTGTATGAATTAGTACTGTTATTTATGTCATTAAAAGTTTCTGCTGTTAAGTATAATTAATACCGTTGGTTATACTTAATACTGCTAAGTTTCTACTGTTAGTTATACTTAATACTGTTAGGTATAATTAATACTGTGATAATTGTGAAAATTGTTATGGCTTGTGTTTTCTTGGTTTTTGGGCTAACATTTTGTAGGAAAAGAAAAGAAAAGTGTTAGATTGATGATGGGAATGCTGTTTGGAATGGAATTGGAGTTAGTGCTGGTGAGTCAAAGTTAATGTTGCTTGGCATAACTTACTACTGCTGAGTTACTACTGTTGGGTTGTTGAGGGTATTTTTTATAAATATTTCGATTAAGGGTTTCAATCAATCATTTAATCGATTTCATTCTTTCGTATACTCTCTAATTACAAACCCTAACTCAATTTTATCATCTATTATCAAAACCCGACACAAATGACGATTCTAAAGTTTGCAGATACTCATAATATGGTCGCATTTTTGTCTAAACCCACATAGAGTGATAGGTTTAAACAAATTGTGGATTTTTTGAATGCACACCCTATAAAGTATACATTAACCGTTAATCCTACAATATATACTTCTTGCATCAAACAATTCTGGTCTACTATAAAGGTCAAAACTATCAATGGGGAAGCACAGTTACATGCCCTAGTAGATGGAAAGAAGATAATCGTCACTGAAGCATCTGTTAGAATAGATCTTCAACTAGTAGATGAGGAAGGTGTTGAGTGTTTACCAAATTCTACCATCTTTGAACAACTTGCATTGATGGGGTATGAGAAAGTTTCACAAAAACTAACTTTTTATAAACCATTCTTCTTCCCACAATGGAAATTTCTAATTCATACTATTTTACAATGTCTAAGTCCAAATACTACTGCATGGAATGAATTTAGTAGTACTATAGCATTTGCCATTATCTGTTTAGCTACAAATAAGAAATTCAACTTTTCAAAATTCATTTTTGAAAGTATGGTTAGAAACTTGGATAATTTGTTTGGTAAATTTTTAATGTATCCAAGGTTTGTACAAGTGTTTTTGGAACAACAACTTGATGATCTGTCAACTCATAAGAGAATTTATGCTGCACCCTCTCACACTAAAAATATTTTTGCAAATATGAGAAGGTAGGAAAAGGCTTTTCTGGTAGAGTAACACCTTTATTTCCAACAATGATGGTACAAAACCAATCATAAATGGGTGAAGGTTCAGCAATTCCAACTGATCCCTATCACATACCCACTTGTATTCAACCATTAACTCAACCTTAAAAGACACAAAAACCTAGGAAGCCTAGAAAGGACACTCAGGTACCTTAGTCTAGTGATCCTATGGAAAATGTTATAGATAAGGCTGTCCATAAGGAGTTGGGTGATAGTTTGGTGAGGGCTGCCACTACAACTTCTAGCTTAGAAGTAGAGCAGGACAGTGGTAACATCAATAAGACCTGATCCAAGGCAACACCTAATGAATCTAGTTCCCTAGGAACTACTTCAGGTGGTGGTCCCATGTGCCAAGAAACCATAAGGGATACTACTGCTCAAACTAGGTTTGAGAGTGTATCTAAACATTCCAATGATTTACTGCTCGCAAGAGGTAACACACTTCAAAGTGATGAGGATAGACTTAAACTTGATGAATTGATGGCACTATGTACCACTTTATAAAACAGGGTTCTTGATTTGGAGAAGACAAAGATCACTCAACAGAATGAGATTGCTAGTTTAAAAAGGAAGGTCAAGAAGCTTGAAAAGAAAAGTAGGTCAGGAACTCATAAGCTGTAGAGATTATACAAAGTTGGTTTGACAGCTAGGGTAGAATCCTCTAGAGATGAAGAAAGTTTAGGTGAGGATGCATCCAAACAGGGGAGGATTATAGATGCTGGATGAAGAAATTACCTAGTTAGTGTTCAAGATGATGCTAACAAAGAGATGTTTGATGTGGATGCTTTAAATGGTGAGGAGGTGTTTGTTTCAGGGCAAAATGAAATTGTTGTTGAAGAAGTAGTTGATGCTGCTCAAGTTAGTACTGCTGCAACAACTGTTACAATAACTACTGAAGAAATTACTTTGGCTCAAGCACTTGAAGCATCAAAAACTTCAAAACCCAAGGTGAAAGGGATTGTTTTTCAAGAGCCAGTAATCTAACAACAACAACATTTCCTTCCACAACAATCACAGACAAGGGTAAAGATAATGATAGAATAACCCAATGAAGCCTAAGACGAAGAAAGATTAAATCAGTTTTTTGATGAAGAAACTGGTTTGAAATGTTATTTTATACAAGCATAATTGTGAGAAGAAGAAAGACTTGCAAGAGAGAAAGCTGGAAAAGAAAAAGAAGCCAATATTGCTTTGATTAACGAATGGGATGATATTCAAGCAAAGATTGATGCTGATCATCAATTGGTTAAAAGATTGCAAGCACAAGAACAAGAAGAGTTGTCTGTTCAGAAAAGGCTACATTATTTCAACAACTCTTAGAGAAAAGAAGAAAGCATTTTGCAGCTAAAAGAGCAGAAGAGAAAAGAAACAAACACGCAATAAAGCTCAACAAAAAAAGAAATGTGGTACTTACCTATCAGAAACATGGAAGGATACAAGCTCAATGATTTGAAGTTGAAAGATTTTAATTATATCCAAGAGATGTTTGACAGAGCTTTCAAAAGGAATACATTTGAAGACTTTAGAACAGAGCTGGTGGAAGGCAAAGAAAAGAGAGCAGGAATAGAGCTGATACAAGAGAATACGAAGAAGCAAAAGTGGAAGATGACAAAGAAACAACAAAGCTTAAACAGTTAATGAAAATTATTCCAGATGAAGAAGAAGTAGCAATTGATGCTATACCTTTGGCTGTTAAGTCTCCAAGTATTGTTGGCTGGAAGATTTATAAAGAAGAAAGAAAAAGCTATTATCAAATAATGAGAGCTGATGGAAAGTCTCAAATGTACATGTTCTTTAGTCAAATGCTTAAAAAATTTGACAGGGAAGATTTGTACAAGTTGGTAAAAGCTAAATTTGAGTCAACACACCTTGGAAGAACTTAGAATTGTTTGTTAATAGGGTGATTTGAAAACAATGTTAGAACCACATGTAGAAGATGCAGTATGGAGGAATCAACAAGCATACAAAGTGTTGGAATGGAAGCTGTATGACTCCTGTGAAGTACATTCCTTGAGGATGTAACATATGTAGATTTACATGTTGGTAGAGAAGAAGTATCCCCTTGGCACACTTACACTTTCAAAGAAGTTTGGAAAAGAAGCTTAAGATTGATTATGAAAGTGAAATGGCTTATCAGCTTCTTAAATTCATCATAAAATAGCTTAAGAAGTAAAGAAGTGTTTGGAAGCATCCTCCTGGTGTTGATGAAGCTTTAAATGAAGAAACTTGATGATTTTGAAGAAGAATATCAAGTTTAGGGGAGGATTGTTGGGATTAAAAGTCTTCTTGATGCTGTTAGAATTACTGCTGCTCAAGTTTATGTTAATACTGCTCTGATGAAGTTAGTGCTGCTCATGAACTTCAAAGAAAATATACTAAGTAGTTACTACTGCTGGTACAAAAGTTAATGCTGCTAGTGAAAGTTACTACTGCTAGTACAAAGACTGCTTGAAGTTAATGCTGCTGAAGAGTTACTACTGCTCAAGAAAATATTCTAAGTAGTTAGTACTGCTAGTATTAAGTTAGTACTGCTAGTGTAAGTTAGTACTGTTTGTTAGTACTGCTTACTTGATATGTATTAGTTATTTATAGAAAAGATTTTATATACTTAGGAAAGTATTGTAAGCCGAGTAGGACTCCTTGGTGTATAAAAGGAGGTCCTAGGGCATAGAGATTGATATACCAGTACCAAAACCAAAAATCAATCTTAGTCGTATAATTCATAGCTTGAAGGTCTTTGTAACCCTAATACTTTGAGAGTATTCGTATTGTTATCATTAATAATATTGGAGCTTATTTGTTGAATTGTATGTTCATAGAATTACTGTTTCATTGATAATTCTTCTTAATATTAAAGATTAGATTCCGTATAATCTTTAATACATTCAAACAAAGCTTTTACTATAGTTGTGTTAGATTTATCTAATATAACTAAACCTTAAACAAGATTAAGGAATTCGATCTATTGAAGTGGGATCAACATACCACAAAAATTTTGGTGTGACGCAGTAGACACTTCAACATACATTCTCAACCGAATCCTAATTAGAGCCATCTTAGGAAAAACACCTTACGAACTCTTAAGAGGTAGGAAACCTACTCTATATTACTTTAAATTGTTTGGAAGAAAGTGCTTCATTTTAAACACTAAAGACTACCTCACAAAGTTTGACTCAAAGTCATACGAATGTATCTTTTTAGGTTACTCGCAAAATAGTAAAGCCTACATCATCCTTAAAAAACATACTAGGAAAGTCAAAGTGTAACAATCCGTTATTTCATGTCATTTTATGACTTAAATAATTCTATTATTTATTTGTAGGGTTTTACGTGTTTACTTTTAATTTTCATCGTTTAGTTAAATCGTGTAAACTAAAAATCAACAATCAACGTCTATATACTCTGTTAAACTTAAAACTCATCTAATATACTTAACTAGGGTATATTGATAAGTTTTAACATTCTTATAAGCCTAGTATTTTTATGTTACCCAGTTTTAAGTTTTGTGACTTAAGGGCTTAACATTAGTAATTACCGGGACCAAGCACCTCAAGCCAAGCACCTCACCACCTCATAGAGAGGTAGCGTGCATATAGCAAACCACAAGACCACTTGGTCTTGAATTAGCATACAAGGTCTTATAGTAAGACATGTGTCTTAGATATTTCTCTTATATAAACACTAGCTTATTCCACTTCACTTATCCTTTACCATAAATCACCAAATACCTCTCTTTTCCCTACGTTATTTCAGCAACAACAACACACCATCAAGGGTATTTCAAACTTGGATTAAAGGGTTAATAAGCTAGGGTTTTGGAGCTTAAGAACTAGATTTCTTAGTTGATTTTGGGTTCATTGTTCACTATTCACTCCCATCACTTTGTAAGCATGCCAATCTCATTTCCATACTTGTATTTCCATATATAATGCATGCCATGTTCATATTAGAACTTATATATATTATTGTGGTGTTGAAAAAGTTAATGAAAAGCTTATGTCTAAAAACTCAGATTCTGACTTTGAAAATTAGACCTAAGTTCAAATTTGTAAAACCTATGTAAACATATTTTTGGCCTTAGCTGCTTCTAGTATAATTACACATATGTCTTGGGATGTTCCCTATTTTTTCGGAATTTATAAAGGTCGTTTACTATAGTTAATAAGCCCTATAAGAGAAGTTAGTTAATACCGACAAGATTCTGAGTACCAAATTTCATTTATAAAACTCACTATGTTAGGTGCATTTTAAGAATTTGAGCCAGTTAAAACAATTGTAGAGGACTCTTTAAATTAGATTCTGAGAGTTGAGTGAACCTGTGACGATAAGCAATGAAGGAGTTACAGCCCATTTACCGAGAGGTAAAGCTGTTGTCTTGGGACAGCAGTGACTGAAGTGCTCTATTTTGGTTATAACGTTTGATTTGTAACAAAGTGAGTCGGATGGCTTGCATAAATGAAAACTAGACTCAGTGTAGATAATCTTAGGATCCAGAAACGCATGATTTTATGGGAAAACAAGGGAGATATAGCCAATTTACGACACAAGTTTTCTGAAAAACTGTTTTGAACAAATCCAAAAATGTTTTTGCATAAGCCAACACCTAAAACTTATGAGATGGAATAGAAGCCTTAAAATAATGAGAGTAGACATGTTTAGCTTCGTTTAGAGAGTCTCCCTAAGAAAATCAGCTTTAAAACGAGCTAGATACACTCGATTTAAGTTAGACTTATAACTACATAAAACTAGTTTCAATCTACTTTTAGTTTAAGTATTAAAAACCCTTTTCTTAAGATTTTCACATATAACTTATACCTACCAAGTACTATATTAATAGGGAATTTCATAATCATATGAGGCCTCTTCGGGGTATCGTATCGACGAGTTGTGGATTTACGATTTAAAGTGTCATGGCTCCTTATACGTTCACTACATGACCTCTAAATAATGATAGCCCGAACGATAGTATGATGTTATTTATAAAAGGCATATAGCCAAACAAAACTTTAGGGATACTTCGTATAACAACATAAGAATCTATATTCAACATTATAATCAAAGTCAATAACATTATATTATCATACTTTATTCTAAGACATGATCACTATACTTTCGTAGGTCATCGTTAAAGCTTGTGATCTCGCAATACACCATCTATCGTTATAATCCACTACTAATCACTACGGTGAGTTCATAGCCCTATTTTTATACAATTACATTGATTTACAACTTTGGGGTGAGAAACATGCATTGTTTTACAATTGGATGCAAGTATATTTTAAATCAAATTACGAGTTTGCCTAAGTAGCTATAACCCACTATGCCCATGAATCATGAACTATTAATTAATGGATTGTAAGCGCGAATGTTATGAATAGATCTATTTAGGATTGACATCCCCGTTCGGGTGAGTAGCGCTCACTAGTTTCGGAGGTACTGAAACAACGAATGTATTCCATGTCAGATCAATTTGGATATTGCGGGTTGAACATCTACACGGGCACATTATGTGCATTAATTTGCATACACATACATGTTGTGGCTTCAGTGTCATGAGCTTAGTGCATTTCGTAATTACTTTTTGATACTGTATTTGTTACTTTATCATACACTTAGAAATCTTGCGGTCTTGCATTATATTTACATAAACCTGTGAATTCACCAACTTTATGTTGATGTTTTAAAGCATATTTTTCTCAGGTCAATAAGGTACGAGACAAGGATACATTCGTAGTCATTATTTTGGATGTCATTGAATAAAGATTTAGAAGCATTACATTTTGGGAATATTATTATGTTTTAAAATCTTTTCTTTTACAAGTGAACATGTTAAGCCGTTGTGCTTTTGTAACAAATTAATTATTCCAATGTATCAGTTTTTAAACGACTCATAGAGAGGTCGTTCTCATATCTTGTGCTATTGATCTATGAAGTAACACTCCATGACCCTTATTCCACTACGACTCAATTTAGGGGTGTTACAGATTGGTATCTAGAGGCAAGGTTATAGAGAACCAGGTCAAATGTTTTTACTTGGACTATAACCGTTTTCACAAACATTGCATCATACAAAAAAAATTCACGGTACATACATACACTATTGAGTTGCATTAGTTGGTTATACTAGATGCTTTCATGATCTATATACGTGTTCCTATTATATTACGTATATTACTATACATATCTTATATATTATACTTATATAAGTGTATATTATTGTTATAGATTAGTCATGTCATCAGACAACGCATCGTCTACAGTTACCTATACATCCATATCTTCTGATTCGGATATACCATCATGGGGTATTCCACTTATGAATGTCGGCGAGCTTCCTAAGATGGATCCCTACGAGGAGGTTGCCCAACAAGGGCAGGCAGCACCATTGTCACCTGCTTATGTGGCTGACCCTATGGAGCTAGAGCATCATATACCAGTGTACATTCCAGAGCTAGTTTACCCAAAGTACCATGTGCCGTCAGATGATGACATCTAGATTGAGGATCAGTCTTATGCCGCTAATGCTTCACCATCAGCCCTATCGCCGGGCTACATTGCTGAGTCTGATCCAGAAGAAGATCTGGAGGAGGATTCTGAGGAGGATCCGATTGATTATGCTGCTGATATAGATGATGATGAGGAGGATGAGGAGGAGGAGGAGTCCTCAGATGATGACGAGGAGGAGGAGGAGCTCCTAGTTCCTGATGTTGCTTTATCAGCTGTTGATCATGTCCCCTCCGCTAAGGAGACAGAGCCGTTTGAGACCGATAAGTCTGTGACTACACCACCACCTATATACCATACTATTTCTAGGATGTCTGTCTGAACCCATACACCTATATCGTTTCCTTCCAAGGAAGAGGTTGCTAGGCTTTTTGCCTTACCTACTCCACCACCATCTCCACTCACTCCATTATCATCACCACTTCCCCAGATACCATCACCACCCACCCATCACCCACTACCATTACCTGCACTATCCACTAGTCGCAGAGTTGACATACCCGAGGCTGAGTTGCCTCCTCGGAAGAGGTTACTAATTATTGATCCCACACTTAGGTTTGAGATTAGGGAGAGTTTTACTGCTGATGCTGCTAGATAGCCAAGATCTACTGTGGCTCGTAGAATTGACTATGGTTTTGTGGATACTTTAGATGCTAGTATTCATTTTTCAGAGCAGAGAGCTATGGCCGCAGTTGAGTCGGTCAACTTGAGGGTTAATTATCAGGCCAGTGTTCATAGACGGGAGAGTGAGGAGTTCCAAACACGTCATCAGGATGCACATGATGATCATGCTGACTTACGTGATGAGGTAGATACATTGAGGAGGTACCTTTCCTCCCTGTGTACTACTCATGAGTAGGAGAGAGTTGAGGCCCGTCAGGCTTTAGATAGGTCTGAGGCCCACATCAGGGCTTTGGAGGCACGAATTGCAGTTTTAGGGACTTAGGCATATCGCCACGAGTGGCAGCATTAGGACGCAGATGATCATGCTACTGGACACATCATGCGTATCCAGGCACTGGAGGCTGGAGCACGCGTTGATACTTTGGAGGACACTGGTAGTAGTGCCTAGATTTACCTTTTTGTTATATCTTAGCTACCTTGTATAGCCTATTAAGTTTTATGGGTAACACCTAGCTAGTAGGCTGTAGGGATCTTTTGTTCACCATCTAGCTATCTTGTATGGCATGCTAAGTATTATAGGTTATCCCCAGCTAGCATGGCGGTAGGATTTTATGTATCCGGTGTTGTAACAAACTATTATGCATGTCGATTCGATGTAATGATATATATGATATCGATTGGTTATGTTATTGTTGGTTTCAGTCATGTTATGTAGTTCACTATGTGTTGTGATCTTACTTTATGTATCATGTATATGTCATGTCATGGTTATGATTTTATGAAATCTAACGGGTATTATATTTTCTTGTGATTTGAAGAAAATAGCATCAAAAAGAACCACAAGGTCAACACCAGCCACAACAACCACCACCACTACCCCTATGATTGATGCCCAGCTTAAGGCACTGATCGACCAAGGTGTTGTTGATGCACTGGCAGCACGTGACGCTGACAGAAGCCGGAATGGCGAAGACAGCCATGATTCTGGAACGGGTGTAAGGAGACAAGCTCCTCTTGCTCGTGAGTGCACTTACCCAGATTTTATGAAATGCAAACCCCTATATTTTAAGGGTACTTAAGGAGTCATCGAGTTGACTTAGTGGTTTGAAAGAATGGAAATTGTGTTCCATATAAGCAACTGCACTGTGGAAAACCAAATCAAGTTTGCCACTTATACTCTTCTTGGAAGTGCTCTAATGAGGTGGAACTCCCACGTTAGGACTGTTAGTCACGACGTTGCATATGCAATGACTTGGACAAACCTAAAAAAGAAAATGACCAACAAGTACTGCCCAAGGGGCGAGATTAAGAAGCTTGAGGTTGAGATGTGGAATCTGAAGGTTAAAGGTACCGATGTGGTAAGCTATAACTAGCGTTTTCAAGAGCTGGCATTGATGTGTGCCAAGATGTTTTCGGAAGAGTCGGATAAGATCGAGAAGTATGTCGGTGGTTTGTCTGACATGATTCACAGAAGTGTAAAGGCATCTAAGCCAAGAACCATGCAGAATGCAATTGAATTTACAACTGAACTCATGGACAAGAGTATCATCACCTTTACTGAACGTCAGGCTGACAACAAGATAAAGTTTGATGACACTTCTAAGAACAATCAAAACCAGCAGCAGCCTAACAAAAGGCAGATTGTGGCACGGGCTTATACAGCAGGGTCTGGTGAGAAGAAACCTTACGGAGGATCTAAACCTCTATGCTCCAAATGCAACTATCACCATGATGGGCAATGTGCTCCCAAATGCCACAAGTGCAACAGAGTTGGCCATCTGGCCCGAGACTGTAAGAGTCCTACAAATGCCAACAACAACAACAACCATAGAGCCCCAAGATCAAATCCTGAAGTTCTTACTTGCTTTGAGTGTGGAGCTCAGGGCCACTTCAAGAAGGATTGCCCAAAGTTAAAGAATGGAAATCAGGGAAATCAGGCTGGGGTTGGCAAGAGCTTATGCTGTAGGCGCTGCCAGAACAAACCTGAATGCCAATGTTGTTACGGGTACGTTCCTCCTAAACAACCATTATGCTTCGATTTTATTTGATACGGGTGCTGATAGGAGTTTCGTATCTACTGCATTTAGTTCTTTGATTGATATCATCCCAATTACATTAGACTATGGTGTCGACGTTAAGTTAGTTGACGGTGGAATAATTTGGAGTTAATACTATCATACGGGGTTGCACTTTAAACTTCTTAAATCATCCTTTCATCATCGACTTAATGCCCGTAGAAATTGGTAGTTTTGATGTCATAATTGGTATGGATTGGTTATCAAATTATCAAGTTGTAATCGTCTATTCCAAGAAGATCGTTCGTGTCCCCTTTGGAAATGAAATCTTAGTTGTTCGTGGTAATGGAATCAATAACGAACACGGGTCTTGATTAATCATCATCTCGTGCACCAAAACCCAAAAGTATTTGCTGAAAGGATATCCTATCTTTTTGGCACATGTTACGACGAAGGAGGCAGAAGACAAGTCGGAAGAGAATCGACTTGAGGATATACCTATTGTTCGAGACTTTTCTGAAGTATTTCCTAAGGACTTGCCGGGTATTCCACCAACCCAGCAAGTGGAATTTCAAATCGATTTGATATCTGGTGTTGCACCTGTAGCACGGGCACCCTATCGATTAGCTCTGTCCGAGATGAAAGAATTGTCGTATCAACTGCAAGAGCTTTCCGACAAAGGCTTTATAAGACCTAGTTCCTCACCTTGGGGAGCTCCGGTCTTGTTTGTCAAGAATAAGGATTGATCATTCCAGGTGTGCATCGATTACCGGGAATTAAATAAGCTAACAGTGAAGAATCGTTATCCGCTTCCAAGGATTGATGATTTATTCGATCAACTTCAAGGGTCGAGTATCTACTCAAAGATTGACCTGAGGTCAGGTTATCACTAACTGAGAGTTTGTGAAGAATACATCCTCAAGACCGCATTCAGAACTCGATATGGACATTATGAATTTCAAGTGATGCCGTTTAGTTTGACCAATGCACCTGATGTATTTATAGATCTCATGAATCAGGTGTGCAAACCATATCTGGAGAAATTCTTGATTGTCTTTATTGATGATATTATGATCTATTCGAAGAGCAAACAAGATCACGAAGAGCATCTGAAGCTAATCTTAGAGTTGTTAAAGAAAGAGGGGTTGTATGCCAAATTCTCTAAATGTGAATTTTGGATCCCTAAAGTACAATTTCTTGGTCATGTGATTGACAGCCAGTGTATTCATGTGGATCTTTTCAAGATCGAGTCAATTAAAGATTGGGCATCTCCTAAGACTCCAACGGAGATTCGTCAATTTTTAGGTCTTGCCGGATACTATCGGAGATTCATAGAAGGGTTTTCAAAGATCGCCAAATCAATGACCAAGCTAACCCCAAAGAAGGTTAAGTTTGATTGGGGTGACAAACAAGAAGCAGCCTTCCAACTATTGAAAGAAAAGTTGTGTAGTGCACCTATCTTGGCTTTACCTGAAGGAGCTAAGAACTTTATCATTTATTGTGATGCTTCGCATAAGGGATTAGGTGTTGTCTTAATGCAAAATGAGAAGGTGATTGCTTATGCATCACGACAACTGGAAATACACGAGAAGAACTACACCACCCATGACTTGGAGTTAGGAGCAGTACTGTTCGCTTTAAAACTTTGGAGGCATTGTCTGTATGGAACAAAGTGTACAGTGTACACTAATCACAAAAGCTTACAGCACATCATTGATCAGAAAGAATTGAACATGAGACAGTGTCGTTGGTTGGAATCGCTCAGTGATTACGATTGTGAGATTCGTTATCACCCGGGAAAAGCAAATGTGGTGGCCGATGCTTTAAGCAGGAAAGAACGAGAGCCACTGCGGGTTCGAGCCTTAGTCATGACTATTGGTTTGGATCTTCACAAGCAAATTTTGGAAGCTTAGACTGAGGCAAGAAAACCAGAAAACCTCAAGTCTGAAGATGTAGGAGGTATGCTAATTGAAGCTTCAAGGGAACCAGGAAAGCTCAGGAAAGAAAAGTTTGAACCGCGTGCTGACGAAACGCTATGTTTGAATAACATAATTTGGTTGCCATGCTACGATGATCTAAGGACTCTTATTTTTCATGAGTCCCACAAATCAAAATATTCTGTTCATCCAGGTTCTGACAAGATGTACCAAGAAATGAAGCAATTATACTGGTGGCCCAACATGAAAGCTGATATTGCCACCTATGTTAGAAAATGTTTGACATGTATAAAGGTCAAAGCTGAACACCGAAAACCATCTGGTTTGTTGGTGCAACCTGAGATTCCTTAGTGGAAGTGGGACAATATTACCATGGATTTTGTCACCAAGCTCCCCAAGACATTAAATGGTTATGATACCATTTGGGTGATAGTAGACCGTCTTACTAAGTCTGCGCACTTTCTACCGATAAGGGAAAATGACTCTATGGGCAAATTATCAAAATTGTACTTGAAAGAAGTGGTCATGAGACATAGAATACCAGTCTCAATCATTTGTGATCGTGATGGTAGATTTACGTTAGGTTTCTGGAGGGCGTTTCAAAAGGCTTTAGGTACTCGGTTAGATATGAGTACTGCGTACCATCCATAGACTGATAGGCAAAGCAAAAGAACCATTCAGACACTAAAAGATATGTTACGTTCTTGCGTGATAGACTTTGGGAATGGTTGGGAAAGACACTTACCACTGATTGAGTTCTCATACAATAATAGTTATCATACGAGCATTAAGGTTGTCCCATTTGAGGCACTTTATGGTCATAAGTGTCGTTCACCTGTTTGCTGGGCAGAGGTCAGAGATGCTCAGCTTACCGGTCCAGAGATCATTCACGAAACAACCGAAAAGATTGTTCAAATCAAACAAAGAATTCAAGCCGCTCGTGATCGCCAGAAGAGTTACGCCGATGTGAGGCGTAAGCCTTTAGAATTTCAAGTTGGTGACCGAGTCATGTTGAAGGTATCGCCTTGGAAAGGGGTTATCCGTTTTGGCAAACAGGGGAAGTTGAACCCACGGTATATTGGCCCTTTCAAGGTGTTGGCAAAAGTGGGAACCGTTGCTTACAAACTAGAACTTCCTCAGCAATTAAGCAGGGTTCATAGCACATTTCACATATCTAATTTGAAGAAATGTTTATCTGATGAGCCGTTGGATGAAATATACATTGATGATAAACTTCACTTCGTTGAAGAACCAGTAGAGATCATAGATCGTGAAGTCAAACAGTTAAAGAAAAGTCGTATTCCAATTATCAAAGTTTGATGGAACTCCAAGAGAGGTCCTGAGTTCACATAGGAATGTGAAGATCAATTTTGAAAGAAGTATCTGCATCTCTTAACAACGAAAAGGAAAACCGCACCCTCGACAAGTGCCGCATCTTGAGCCTTGCGGACAAGGATCCTTTAACGGGGGAAGACTGTAACAATCCGTTATTTCAGGTCATTTTACGACTTCAATAATTCCATTATTTATTTTTAGGGTTTTACGTGTTTACTTTTAATTTTCATCGTTTAGTTATATCGCGTAAACTAAAAATCAACAATCAACGTCTATATACTCCGTTAAACTTATAACTCATTTAATATACTTAATTAGGGTATATTGATAAGTTTTAACATTTTTATAAGAATAGTATTTTTATGTTACCCGATTTTATGTTTCGTGACTTAAGGGCTTAACATTAGTAATTACTGGGACCAAGCACCTCAAGCCAAGCACGTCACCACCTCAAGCCAAGCACCTCACCACCTCAAGCCACGCACCTCACCACCTCATAGAGAGGTGGCATGCATATAGCAAACCACAAGACCACTTGGTCTTGAATTGGCATACAAGGTCTTATAAAGTATAATATCCGGTTTTGCTCAAGACCGAACCGGACCGGACGGAAGACCGAATATGAGAGAAAGAACGAACCGAGGAGCGGACCGAAATATGTTCGGTCCGGTACAATCCGCAGTCTATTATACTCAGCCCTACTGCCTTTTGGGGCTGGATGCTCTCACAAACCCGTCCCACCCTAAAATATTCGCGTTTTGGGTTCCCCATATTCAAGTTTTTTTTACATCACTAAATTGAAATGATGGTATAGTTAAGGGGTGAATTATGCAAAGTCAAATTAGAGTCGATTCATTATATTACTTAACAGGGAATTTCTTTCTTTCACTCGTTCTCCGTCAACAGATTCAGCAGCGCGTGTTATTAATTATTATATGATCAGTTCATTCATTTGTTATTATAATAATCTGCTAACTGATTTTTTTTTAGGGTTTTATAGGAATAATTTATTTTAAGGGGGTGTTTGTTTCGCCTTATATGTGGGCTTATTAGCTTATTTGATTTCGGCTTATATCACATAAGCCCCAATTTTCTGGCTTATTTCGAGACTTATGGGCTTATATATGTTTATCATATTGTAATAAACTTATATTTGTATAGCCCCACAAGTCTCAAAATAAGCCGGAAAATTGAGGCTTATAAAATATAAGACGAAATCAAATAAGCTCATAAGCCCATATACAAGCCGAAACAAACACCCCCTGATATGATAAACTTATATAAGCCCACAATTCTCAAAATAAACCAGAAAATTGGGGCTTTTGAAATATAAGCCGAATCAAATAAGCTCATAAGCCCATATACAAGCCGAAACAAACACCCCCTCAATTTTCCGGCTTATTTTGAGACTTGTGTGCTTATATAAGTGTATTACAATATGATAAACTTACGACACAAGTTTTTTGAACTGTTTTGAACAAATCCAAAAATGTTTTTGCATAAGCCAATGCCTAAAACTTATGAGATGGAATAGAAGCCTCAAAATAATAAAAGTAGACATGTTTAGCTTCGTTTAGAGGGTCTCCCCAAGAAAATCGGCTTTAAAATGAGCTAGATACGCTCGATTTAAGTTAGACTTATAACTACATAAAACTAGTTTCAATCTACTTTTAGTTTAAGTATTAAAAACCTTTTTCTTAAGATTTTGACATATAACTTATAACTACCAAGTACTATATTAATAGGGAATTTCATAATCATATGAGGCCTCTTCGGGGTGTCGTATCAAGGAGTTGTGGATTTACGATTTAAAGTGTCCTGGCTCCTCATACGTTCACTACATGACCTCTAAATTATGATAGCCCGAACGATAGTATGATGCTATTTATAAAAGGCAAATAGCCAAACGAAACTTTAGGGATACTACATATAACAACATAAGAATCTATGTTCAACATTATAATCAAAGTCAAAAACTTTATATTATCATACTTTATTCTAAGACATGATCACTATACTTTCATAGGTCATCGTTAAAGCTTGTGCTCTCACAATACACCATCTATCGTTATAATCCACTACTAATCACTACGGTGAGTTCATAGCCTCATTTTTATACGATTACAATGATTTACAACAGTTGGGGTGAAAAACATACATTGTTCTTATATTTGGACGCAAGTACACTTTAAATAAAATTATGAGTTTGCCTAAGTAGCTATAACCCACTATGCCCATGAATCATGAACTGTTAATTACTAGATTGTAAGCACGAATATTATGAATAGATCTATTTGGGATTGACATCCTCATTCGGGTGAGTAGCGCTCACTAGTTTCGGAGGTACCGAAACGACAAATGTATACCATGTCGAAACAATTTGGATGTTGCGGGTTGAACATCTACACGGGCATAATGTTTGCATTAATTTACGCACACATATATGTTGTAGCTTCAGTGTCATGAGCTTAGGGAATCGTAATTACTTTTGTGGTATTGTATTTGCTACTTTATCATGCACTTGGAAATCTTGCGGTCCTACTTTATACATTACTTAAACCTGTGAATTCACCAACTTTATGTTGATGTTTTAAAGCATGTTTTTCTCAGGTCAATAAGGTACAAGAAACAAGGATACATTGGTGGTCATCATTTTGGGGAATTAATTTGCTATAAAGATTTAAATGTATTACATTTTGGAGTATTTGTTATGTATTAAAATCCTTACATTTCACGGATGAACAAGTTAAGCTATGGGCTTAAGTAACGAACAAGTTTATTAAATCCAATGTATCATTTTCAAACGGCTCATATAGATGTCGTTCTCATATTTTGTGCTATTGATCTATGAAGTAACACTCTCAGATCGTTATTCCCCTGCAACTCAATTTGGGGGTGTTACAGTTTCTTTGTTGAATGTTTTACATGTTCCTAATATAAGGAAGAATTTGGCTTCTAGTAGTGTTTTGAATAATGGTGGTTATAAACAAGTGATTGAATCTAATAAATTTGTTTTATCTATACATGGTGTGTTTATTTGTTTTGGTTATTTAAATAATCATATGTTTAGGCTTAATATTGTCTCTGATAATATTGGTTCAGCCTTCATGTCAACCTCTAAACTGAATGATTCTATCCTATGACATGTTAGGCTGAGCCATGTCCACTTTAAGAGGATGCAAAATATGTCTAAAGATGGGTTAATCCCATCTTTTGACATGGACACTGAAAAGTGTAAGACTTGCATGTTGACCAAAATAACTAAGAAACCATTTCAAAATGTAAAACGTGAAACTGAAGTTTTGGAGCTGATCCACAATGATCTGTGTAATCTTCATGCTACTCCTTCATTGGGGAATAAAAAGTACTTTGTGACATTTATTGATGATGTCTCTAGGTTTTGCTATGTTTATTTATTACATTCAAAGGATGAAGCATTAGATAAATTCAAAGTATTTAAAACTAAAGTTGAATTACAACAAGGGTCTCTGATCAAAAGATTCAAGACTGATAGGGGAGGTGAGTACATGGATACCATGTATTTTCAGTCTGTTGGTATTATCCATGAAACGACTGCCCTCTATACTCCACAACAAAATGGTAAATCTGAAAGGAAAAACAGGGTACTGAAAGAAAAGATTAATTCCATGTTGTCCTATTCAAGGCTGAGTCAAGGGTTCTGGGGTGAAGCTATGTTAACAGCTTGCTATTTATTAAATAGGGTTCCCAATAAAAGGAATAGGATTACACCTTATGAACTCTGGACTAAAAAGAAACCAAACCTAAATTACCTTAGGGTTTGGGGTTGTAGGGTAGTTGTAAGACTCCCTGATCCAAAGCTGAAAACTTTCGGTGAAAAAGGCATTGAATGCATCTTTGTTGAATATGCTGAGCATTCCAAGGCTTTTAGGTTCTTTATTATTGAACCTAATGAATCAATTGCAATTAACTTTATAATTAAATCAAGGGATGCTATCTTTGATGAGAATAGATTCTGATCAGTCCTTAGACCAAGTCAGAGGTCACTGGTAAATGGAACTGAAGACTTCGGTGGTTCAGTGGTCCTTGAAAAGGTCACTGATGAGGTTGTTCAACAACTTAAGCTTAGAAAAAGCAAAAGGCATAAGTCTCTAAAAGATTTTGGGCCTAAATTTCCATTATACTTAATTGAAGGAACTAAGGATGAGGTCTCTGACCAAAACTCATATTGCTTTAATTTTGAGGATGATCCCAAAACATTTGATGAAGCAATGAAGTCCCAGGATGTTGCTTTCTGGAAAGAAGCAATTAATGATGAGATGAATTCCATCATGGGCAACAACACTTGGGTGTTGGCTGATCTACCTCTTGGTTGAAAATGGATCTTCAAAAGAAAACTAAAGGTAGATGGAACTGTTAAAAAGTTAAAGGCAAGGCTGATCATTCAGGGCTTTCAACAAAAGTTAGGGATATACTACTTTGATACTTATGCTCTAGTGGTACGTATCAGTACCATAAGACTGCTGATTGCCATGTCATCAATTCACAGTCTGAATATTCATCAGATTGATGTGAAGACAACTTTCTTGAATGGTGAATTAGATGAGGAGGTCTATATGAACCAACCTCAGGGCTTCATTATGCCTGGCAATGAAAACAAGGTGTGTAAACTTATTAAGTCTCTTTATGGACTGAAGCGGGCACCTAAGCAATGGCATCAAAAGTTTGATAAAGTGGTTTTGTCTAATGGTTATTTACTTAACCAAGCTGATAAATGTGTATACATGAAATTTAATAAATCTGGTAAAGGAGTCATCATTTGCCTATATGTTGATGACATGCTGATCTTTGGCACTGACCAAGTTCAGGTTGACCTAACAAAGGAATTTTTGTCATCAAGGTTCTCTATGAAGGATATGGGGGAGGCTGATGTTATCCTTGGTATTAGGATTAAACATGAAAGTAATGGAATAGCAATTTCTCAGTCTCATTATATTGAGAAGGTACTGAAGAAATTCAATTACTTTAAATGCACTCCAGTGAGTACTCCTATGGATATAAGTGAGAAGTTGATGCCCAATAATGGTCAGGTTGTATCTCAACTTGAGTATTCTAGGGTGATTGGCTGCTTAATGTAAGTCATGACTTGTACAAGGCCTAACATTGCATTTGTTGTAGGTAAACTGATCAGGTATACTAGTAACCCTGGTACTCAGCACTGGCAAGCAATTCAGAGGGTACTGAAGTACTTAAAGAAAATTATGGACTATAGATTGATGTATACTGGCTATCTTTCAGTGTTAGAAGGTTACACTGATGCAAGCTGGATCAGTAACACTGAAGATAAATCGTCTACAAGTGGTTGGGTATTCCTGCTTAGTGGTGGTGTAATTTCTTGGGCTTCCAAGAAGCAAACTTGTATTACTGGTTCAATAATGAAATCTGAATTTGTGGCTCTAGCAGTTGTTGGTAAGGAAGCTGCATGGTTGAAAAACTTGCTCCTTGAGATTTCACTGTGGGTCAAACCTATAGTACCTATTTCTATCCGCTGTGATAGCGCTGCTACATTGGTAAAGACTTATAGCCAGATGTACAATGGGAAGTCCAGACATCTAGGTGTCAGGCATAGCATGATTCGTAAGATGATCACGAATGGGGTGATATCTATAAAGTTTGTGATGTCTCAACAAAACTTAGTTGATCACTTGACGAAGGGAGTGGCTAGAGACTTGGTTATAAAGTCTGCTGAAGGGATAGGATTAAAGTCCAACTACGTCGCTAAATGCTAGGACACCCAACTCCCTGCTGAGAAAACTTGGCAGTTGAGTTCAATGTGGAAAGCTGAACGTTTAGTGGACTAAAGCACACGTATTTACATATCATCACAAGGATGTGCTTGGAACCCGCTGATAAAGGAGGACGAAGTTGTTAACTTCTCAATGGTTAATTTCTTTGAAAAAGTGCTTAGCAAGTGCATGAATAAAGAAGAACCACCTATGTAAATGTTGAGGTTTTGCCGCCTCGGGGAACATGGACTTTGGCTTTACAACATTTATGAATTAGATATGGACACATGGCTTGTATAGTGTCAGGAGCGTTTAAGTGTTTATAAACTTGTGTGTATTTACCTTCAGGTACTCAAATGGGTTGAAGGATTCAATTTTTAGAATACCTCGATTCTCGAATATTTAAACGTGTAATTACTAAGATAGAAATTCAATCTTCATGACATTTTCATTTATGCACTTGTTTGTTAATGTTTATTTTTTATGCAAAGGAATTGTACTAAATTGGGGAGGATTGTTGGAAATTTAGTTCAAATGTGGGTTCAATTCATACCGGATAATGGGGCTGGAGGTACGGAGTGTACACCTATAGGTCACTAAACACCCTGACTTTGATAGTGGTAAAGGGGGATTCAAGCTACTGATGAACTTCAGTGAGTTGTCTCTTCGGTGAGTAACTCTGGACTGAAGGATATTCGACAGTCTGATGGCTTCAGCTTAGGCTGAAGGATACCATCAAGGAGTAATCTATCAGAGAAAGTATCCTTAGCGAATTAACTCATCAGTGAGTTGGTTCAGTTTGAACCTTCAACGTGTATGCTCCTCAGTGGGCTAGCTGATGATTCAGGACACTGAATGAATGTCACGCTGGAATGAATTCAATGACTTGTAACTGTTTTGACCGTTTCTTATGGTAAGTTACAATCACAATTAATGACCACGATTAATATGGGCATGTAACCACTATTCCTGAAATCAAAGAGATTATTTATGGATGAGATTATATCTCCTATATTCTCTCATAAATCTTTGACTAGGGTTTTGAGTATTCTCTTATAAATAGGAGATCGCAACTGCACGAAGAACACACAGAAAACCAAACCAATTGGATGCGTAAGGGTTCTTGATTGGTGCCTCAAACAAGAACATACATTTGGTCTTATCCCAAGTAGATATTCGTGATACCCAGGCATTAGGGTCGCATAGTTTACTTTGTAAAGTGATTACATGATTCCAAGTGATATCCGGTAACCATCTTTGGTACGTAGCTAGGTTATTGATTATCTTCACCCTGTTCTGGGACACACTAGATCCAACATTTAGATGGTTTTCTTGGTTTTTAGATATTTCAACTAAGACTTTTTGAGCTACTTTAGCTTGTTTTGTATCGATAATGATTGTTGAGTAAAAGTGTTAAATACATATGTGTGGTTTGTTAAAAGTTTCTCACATTTTGCCCAAACCTTGTCCAAATACCATCCCTCGTTAGTAAAAGTGAGCCATCGTACATCCTTGAGGACGAACAGTACAAATATTTTGTGAGTTAAGGGAAAAAAGTGCTAGCAAAATACATTCTTGTGGTTTGCCCAAAGTCTGTCTCAAATATCTCATGTGCCCAACACTTTTTTCCCTTAACTGACAAAATATTTGCACCGTTCGTCCTCAGGGATGTACGATGGCTCACTTTTACTAACGGATGGATGGTATTTGGACACGGTTTGGGCCAGGAATGTATTTTGCACTTTACTCATGATTGTTGTATTTTCCTTTTAAAATATTCATTTTGATAAAGAGCTAAACTAATCATTACGGCGTGTCCGAGTTATTAATAATTTTGTGATTTCCACAACTAAATCGTGAGAGATCTCAAGTTCGAACCATTTTTAGTGTAAACAAACCTGAAATAGCCAGATCAACAGAAAAAGGATTGGACGTAATTTAAGTCCGTTTAAACATGCATAACGCTAGACTCAATCCTGTAAACTAATTTGCTAAACGATCCAAACCATAGTTAACAAAATAAGTGCAAGTAAATAGAGATTCATTATAACATCTTTTGTTGTATGTGAATGAACAAAAAAGTTATCGCATATACGAATGTCGATGGCCAGGTTTGGTGTGGGACGACTATTTCCATCGTTAAACCTAAGGTTGATCACGGTCTGGAAATCGGACTGGACCGACCAAGACCGAAAACTGATTTGGTCTAAAACACGGGACCGATGACCAGACTGAAATATTCGGTCCATGTCCGAGTCGGTTCGGTCTGGTTCGGTCCGGTCCAACAAAGTATAATATCCGGTTTTGCTCAAGACCGAACCGGACCGGACGGAAGACCGAATATGAGAGAAAGAACGAACCGAGGAGCGGACCGAAGGTACGATCCGCAGTCTATTATACTCAGCCCTACTGCCTTTTGGGGCTGGATGCTCTCACAAACCCGTCCCACCCTAAAATATTCGCGTTTTGGGTTCCCCATATTCAAGTTTTTTTTACATCACTAAATTGAAATGATGGTATAGTTAAGGGGTGAATTATGCAAAGTCAAATTAGAGTCGATTCATTATATTACTTAACAGGGAATTTCTTTCTTTCACTCGTTCTCCGTCAACAGATTCAGCAGCGCGTGTAATACAAACGCTAATCTCTATCATCATCTTTAGGTAGCTTTTTTTATATGCAAATTATTAGATTTATGCTTGGGTTATTTATTAATTATTATATGATCAGATCATTCATTTGTTATATGTGGGCTTATTAGCTTATTTGATTTCGGCTTATATCACATAAGCCCCAATTTTCTGGCTTATTTCGAGACTTATGGGCTTATATATGTTTATCATATCGTAATAAACTTATATTTGTATAACCCCACAAGTCTCAAAATAAGCCGGAAAATTGAGGCTTATAAAATATAAGACGAAATCAAATAAGCTCATAAGCCCATATACAAGCCGAAACAAACACCCAACTTATATAAGCCCACAATTCTCAAAATAAACCAGAAAATTGGGGCTTTTGAAATATAAGCCGAATCAAATAAGCTCATAAGCCCATATACAAGCCGAAACAAACACCCCCTCAATTTTCCGGCTTATTTTGAGACTTGTGTGCTTATATAAGTGTATTACAATATGATAAACTTATATAAGCCCATAAGTCTAAAAATAAGCCAGAAAATTGGGGCTTATGAAATATAAGCCGAAATCAAATAAGCTCTTAAGCTCACATATAAGCCGAAACAAACACCCCCTTATTTTGTGTCTTTTGTGATTTGTTAGAATCTTTATGTTAATACATATCTTGGCGGGGGTGTTTGTTTAAGCTTGTTTTTGGGATTACGAGCTTATATGTTTTCACCTTATGTTTCATATGCTTAAATTTTTTTGGCTTATTTTGAGACTTGTGGGTCTATTGTATCATAATGAACTTATACAAGCCAAAAGTCTCGAAACAAGCTGGAAACTTTGAGCTTATGAAACATAAGCTGAAATCGTATAAGCTTCTAAGCCCAAAAATAAGCTTAAACAAAACCCTAAGATGTTCATACCGCGATTTTTGAGATTCGGCGTCTTATGAGACCTTTAGTCCATGTTACCACTAGGCCACCTTGAGATAGTTGTTACATGCCTTGGCACGGATAAATGGATAGGACAATTTGTGTCGACTTATAAACACCAACGTTGCTTCTTGAAATCATTTACTTTATGATTCGCTAAGTAGCATCTGTTGTGATTCACTAGAAGGCTACGACTATTTGTAATTTTAAGATTAAGATTTCCCGTTTCTCAATCCCTTGTATCTGATCCTGCATACACTCATAGTTCTACATATGATTTTTGAAAAATTCCTATCACCCGTTTGACAGAATCTCTGTTTCAAGTGAAGCTCCGTAAAACTGAACGAAAAAACTATGCGTGTTCAGCTACAACACTTATTCCAATCGCTAAGTGATTCTGTTAATAATGTAAACTAAGAGTAAGAATGGAACGTTTGTATGTTACATAGGCATGGATGGTGTACTTCTTTCGGTTGGTTTTGTAATGTCTTAGAATCTCATGTTTCATGGAAGACCAATTAAAAAAGAAACCACTGGCTAAAGTTAGGCTAGGTTTAATCGACCCTTTGAAGAACCATGGCTGGCCTTAATAAACCAATCACGAGACCCGGTGATCCTCAGGGCGTCGGGACTTCACCAGTGATACGTGTTACTCCTTTAATTTGCAGTTTGACGTTAACTTCATAGGAGTAAATAACTTTAATCCTATATGTATATCTAAATTTCTTTGTCGATATGTCCTTTTTGGTGAATATAGGAAATTTTATTTAAAAAAATTTAATGTGCGTTTAAATGCTTCCATGTATTCATTTCACATGTGCTGGCTGCTTTAGTACGAATTATTAAAAGTTGGTATCGTTGCTGGTAAATTGACATTAGCCCTTTTGTGATTTTTAGGTTTGGTAATATAACGTCAAATTGGTTCAGTCTGTCTTGATTACTAAATCTATATCATGGAAGTCAAGCTATGGAATGACAAACGTGAGAGGGAAATGTATGAGAATTTTTCTGAACTGTATGCCATCATCAAGGCTACAGAGAAGCTCGAAAAGGCTTATGTTCGTGATATTATTCCAGCAGCTGATTATGAGATGGAGTGTCAGAAACTTATAGCACACTTCAAAACATTATCATCCACACTTAGAGATACGGTGCCTAGTATCGAAAGGTTTCACGACACATACAATATGGACTGCCCTGCAGCAATTAACCGTCTAGTAATCTCAGGTGTGCCTGCCACAGTGGAACACAGGGCGGCTGCAGCCGCCTCTGGGTTAACCTCAGCTGCAACTGTGGCGGAATGTGTGCAGCATTTTATAACTGCTATGGACACATTGAAGCTCAACATGACTGCCGTTGATCAAGTTTTCCCCTTGCTTTCTGATTTGTCGGGTTCGTTAAACAAGCTGTCGATTTTACCCCCGGATTTTGAAGGGAAGACCAAGATGAAAGAGTGGATCGGAAGGTTGTCAAAAATGGGGGCTGCTGACGAGTTGACTGAACAGCAGGCAAGACAGCTTCATTTTGATCTGGAATCGTCTTATGATTCCTTCAGGGCCGCATTGCCGACTGCAGGGACATGATCATGGCGCATGTGAGCTTGTTAATCTTTGGTTTTCGTTTGCATTTGTTTTTTGCGTATTTTCTAAAAATATCAAAATGTAAAAACTTGCAAAATCTGTTTCCATAGGATGACGATGGTACATACCATGGCTGACTGCATCTCTGCACTTTTCTGCAGGATCACTCGGACCAGCAAATGAAATTTGGAATACTTGGGAATGTAGTTCTGTTATTGCTATTATGAATGTGCATGTTGGAAGATAAAACAATGTCGTTGTCAATAAATTTCACGATCGTACGAGCAGATTCGATTAAATTTAGTCGTGTTGTTTTGTAGCACACATTTTTTAACATATATGTCGATAAAGCTATCAGGACCGCTACAACGACACTATAAATATAACAAGTTGAATAACACCTTATAACTAAGATAAATATCCACTCCTATGTAAAGGGAAGGGGTGTTTCGTAAGCTCTTTTTTTTAGTGCTTATAAGCTCGTTAACCTGAACTTGTGAAGTTGGTTACGCCAAAAGCTCAATAAGCTCATAAGTCTTAAAATGCAGGTGAGCTTAAATGAATCAACAAAATTACTTATATAGTCTCCGCGATCATGATGGTAAGTCAATGGTTAGAGCATTGGGTACGGTCAAGCCGTGGATGTGAGTAAAAAAGGTCACCTCACCACTTTTTTTATGACACCAAAAAACCCCTCCCTCGTTACGAAAGTGGTGCATGGGTCCACATATACCCTACTAAATACACACAAAAAAATTAGAAACTTACCGCTTGAGCTAACCTACCAGCCAAGGTATGGTATGGTGTCTCGCATCGTGGTGTTGGCTGGTGGTATGCGCCAAGCTACCAGCCCACTGTACCGAGCCTTCTTAGAGAACATGTAGTGTAAACTGATGTAATAACTTCAAGTTATGTTTTTTTTATAACTTTTATTACTCGATTTACCTTTTTTATGTTAGCTGTAAAATCACAGTTAAAAATCACTACAATATACTTTTTATTTTTTTTATTTTTTTTTTTTTTTTTTTATTTTTTTTTTTTTTTTTTTTTTTTGTTCTTTTTTTTTTATTTTTTTTTTTTTTTATTTCCATTTTTCTTATTAACAAGTTACTTACATATCATTTTTCTTTTCTTTTTTAACCCGAAAGCCTAATTATCAAGGAAAGTATATTATCGACATATTTAAAACGATACATGAGAACATATAAATTATATATATACTTGGTCTTTGTGGTTTACACACAAGCACACATTTCGTCAGTTTTCATATTTTATATGTTTAATCCTTTTAGTTGACGACGTTGGTCGGGGGTTTTGATTTGGTTATATGACCAAGATAGGAGAAGAGACGGGATAAATGTTGTTGACCGGTCATGGAGGTGGCTAGCATGTGGTTTTTTTCCTCATCGGAGGAATAGAGACTTCATAAAAGATGAGTTACCGGAGGGCATACAGTGGTGTAGTGTGATGTGGCATAAAACAAGGTGACATGGCAGCTTACGTGGCTTCCTAATCAACAAATAAAATCATAAAAAAGGAAATAATCAGTATTATCGATCATGACACGTAAGCAAAAGTATGATATCGATTGCAGTAATAATTGGGGTTTATGTATGATATGTAGACATTTGGAAAAGTTGTTGGTGCACGCTGCAGCCCACCATTGGGCGAGTTTTCATCCAGGCAGCGCCCAACTGCACTCCTTCCACGCAATTCGTCACCTTCGTCTGTATCTCCCTAAACCGTAGTAGCTTTTTTTCTTTGTTGTGTGTGAGAGTATGTTGTATTTTTGGTTGTGTGTTATAGGGCCAACATGCACCAATAACATATATCTAAAGAGCGAGTGTTTCAGTTATTGTGTTGTTACTATGGTGATGTGACACATCAATACGGTTATCAGTGCAAACTTCACCTGCAATTAGGGCTTATCCATCACCTAAGCCGCCCGAAGATTGACACCGTTTCCTACGACCAAACCGAAATGGCGGTCCATTGTCTGGGTCGGTCCGGTTCGATTCAACAAAATATAACTGTCGGTTTTGCGTAAGATTGAATCGGACCGGACCAGACCGAAGATCAAATATGTTGAAAAGGAATGATTGAGGACAAGACTGAAATATGTTCGGCCCGGTCCGATCGATCTAATCCAGTTCAGTCCGACTCGTATTCCCGAGACGACTTTTGTTGGTGTCGAATCTAGGGTTCTTATTCCCGAGACGACTTTTGTTGGTGTCGAATCTAGGGTTCTTATTCCCGAGACGACTTTTGTTGGTGTCGAATCTAGGGTTCTTATTCCCGAGACGACTTTTGTTGGTGTCGAATATAAGGTTCTTATTCCCGAGACGACTTTTTGGGATACTTTAGTTTATCCTTCAGATACTTTAGTTATCCGTAAACAAAAATTAGAATAGGGGATACTTTGGGTTATCCCGTTTTATTTTGGCTTATTGTTTTATGTTAGTCAAAGTTGTTAGTCAAAGTAATTAATGTTAGTCGAAGTTATTTATGTAATAGGCCCAAGCCCGGTTTGTAGGCTCAGGGTCCATTAAGGTTTCATTATGCTGTGTACTCTATAAATATCACTAAAGAAAAATATATATAAATAAATCGAGTTTATAAAAACCTGCCAGTGTGAAGAGAAACCTTACAAAATCAATCGATAAGACAAAACAGAAGAAGAAGAAGAAGATTATATATAGAGTGTCAAGGTTAATTAAACCTTACAAAATCGATATTATTGAAGAAGAAGATTATTGTGGTTGAAAAAGCTAATAATAATAAGAATGGCTGGTGCGAGTGTGTATATTCCGGTACAGAATTCGGAAGAAGAAGTGCGAGTAGCGTTAGACCAGCTTCCGAGAGATGCGACTGATATTCTCGACATTCTTAAAGCTGAACAAGCTCCTCTTCATCTCTGGCTTATTATCGCTGTTAGTCTCACTTTTTTTATTTAGGGCTTATTAATTAATTAGGTCAACTTTTTGTGTCTTACTTAGGGCTACTTTTAAGGGGGGTTGTTTGGATTAAACTAAACTGTTTCTGCCTTTTAGATATTCCCAAACATAATAGGATTTAGAGGATTAGGGTATGTTTGGCGTAATGGGCTGGGGATGAAGCTTATATTATAAGCCGAAAGCTGAAACTTATATTTTTAGGGGTGTTTGTTTCGGCGGGCTTATGACCTTATTTGATTTCGTATTATATTACATAAGCCCCAATTTTCTGGCTTATATTGAGACTTATATAAGTTTATCATATCATAATAAACTTATAGAAGCCCACAAGTCTCAAAATAAGCCGGAAGGGGCTTATGAAATATAATCCCAAATCAAATAATCTCATAAGCCGATAGGTTCTATATAAAGCTGTTTGGCGAATTAGCTTATTAATATAAAATCTCATTAAAATACATCAAATCAAATCAAATTCACATATATTTCTAGCTTTTCGTGATAATCTATTATATTTTGAAGGGTATATGTTTATTCCCGACAAGTATTTTATGTAAGAAATTAGGATGCGGACCGTAGGTTGACGTACATGAGCATGTTTTGTATCCTTTGTGTGAAAATTATCGTTTGTATGAGTTTGCATAATAGTGGTTTTTTTTTTTTACTTTTTGTAGAGGGAGTACTTCAAACAGGGGAAAATTGAACAGTTTCGCCAAATTCTGGAAGAAGGGTCCAGTCCTGGTAAATTAACTAAATTCCAATATACTTTATTAATATGCGTTTTTTTGGGTTAACTTTGCTTAATTTCATTTCAACTTGTTTGCTTTGCAGAAATTGACGAATATTATGCAGACGTGAGATATGATAGGATCGCCATATTAAATGCCTTGGGCGCCTATTACAGCTACCTTGGGAAAATCGAGACAAAACAAAGGGAGAAGGAAGAACACTTCATTTTGGCGACACAGTACTACAACAAAGCCTCCAGAATCGATATGCACGAGCCTTCTACGTGGGTTGGCAAAGGTAAATCATAACAAGCTTTTTCTTGCGCTGAGTACTAAACTAACCTATTATTCGTTATGCACCTTTACTTCATGAACTAGGCCCATGGCGCGCCTTTAAGTTTTGGACTATCAACATGGTGTCAACTTACTAATTCTGTATACGCATCGGATCCCATACAAACCATATATTTACCGTCTAAGCTTGGTTGCAGGTCAACTTTTACTAGCTAAGGGTGATGTGGATCAGGCTTTTTCTGCATTCAAGATTGTATTAGACGGAGACAGGGATAATATTCCTGCCCTTCTTGGCCAGGTATGGTGTTGTTGGTCAATCATGAATACATGCAGTTGGGGTTTGATATGAGCTATCGAACTTTTTTATTTTTAAAGCCCTTTATTAAGTTGTTTGTGTTAGTTTTTGATAGTTTTAACTAATCACGTAGTCTGATTTAATGCAGGCTTGTGTTGAGTTCAACCGAGGCAAATACTCAAATTCATTGGAGATGTACAAGGTATTTATACTTTGTTGCATTTGAGCGTGTGTTGCAGGCAAGTCTTTTTAACTTTTTTTCTGCACATAATCGTTTGTATATGATGGCTGTATCTAATGTCTAATTGGGTTCAACTGTTTTTTACTGCAGTTAGATCAGAAAAGTTAATGGAGGCCCTTGTGGCACTCGAATTGTGGATTTTACAATCCAATGAAGGTTCGGTCTTTATACTCTTATCTATTTTTTTCTGCAGTGAAATGTATTTATATGTGATTCTTAATTGTCGTGGTGCGTTCTAGCAGCTTCTGGTATTAGGGAGCAATGGAAGATGCAGAGAGCCTCTTTGTTGTCGTATCCGTATTGTGCAACAGCACTGAATTATCTGGCGATCATAACCTTTTTCACCGGTCAGCATTTTCTAGTTGAGCTATTGACGAAACGGCTCTGCTGCGATACTCATGGCTCACAAGGGCGCATTCTCTTTATAACCTTGCACGATATATCATAGAAAGGTTTGGATTTTTGTTCGTTTATTTGAAACATTATGTTTTTTTCATCTTCTGTTGTCATTTATAGGGTCTTTGTTGTGTGGATGAATGCAGGGTGGTTATGAAAAGGCCGGACGTATAACTACATGGCATCAGTAAAGGAAGTCAACAAGCCACAAGAGTTCATATTACCCTTTTATGGTTTGTTTACTTAAATCTTAAAAAGCTCTTTTTAGTTACTTCGCTGAACCTTCTGTCTCCGCTTTGGTTACTGCATATGCGTAGGAGCAAAATTTCTCATCTTACCTTACTATATGGATATACATCTTATATATCATGCTTAATCAGGTCTGGGACAAGTACAGCTAAAATTGGGAGACTTTAAAAGCTCCCTATCAAATTTTGAGAAGGTTTTGGATGCTTATCCTGAAAATTGTGAGACATTAAAGGCAAGTCAAAATTTTATTAAAGCGGCTTTCCTACCATTTATTTTATCTCCATATATCTTCATAGTAACTGATTTGGACTTCTTTGATGCAGGCTGTTGCTCACATATATCTTCAGCTACATCAGACTACCAAGGCTCATGAAGCTCTGAAGAAGGCCGTCAGAATCGATCCACGTGATCCTGAGGTTATATTCTTTGCCATTGTTATTTGATCAAGATAAACATGGTCAGATTCTTGATTTCTAGTTTGCTACTGCTGCTAACTTTTGTGTTTGTGTAACTATGGTGGCAGGCTTTTCTAGATCTCGGAGAGTTGTTAATTTCAACCGACTCTGGAGCTGCTTTGGAAGCATTTAAAACCGTAAGAAACGAAAAACTTTTTTTCTTCTTGCTGCAGCTTTGTTTGCTTTCAAATGTTTTGAGAGTAACTCGATCCTCAGTTTTAATTTCTTTGCTTTGCTTCAAACTAGCTTTCTATGTTATTTTCGCAAGCACATAACCTTTTGAATGATGTTATTGTTATAGACACGCAACCTTTTCAAAAAATCAAATGAAGAAGTATCGATTGAGCTTCTCAACAACATCGGCGTTCTTCATTTCGAAAAAGGAGAGTTCGAGGTATGCTTCTTCTCCAACCGTTCGCTTTTTTAGAGTTCATCATTTAATACTGTGCCTATGAGTTACCCTTCAACTTTTATGCTTGCCGAAACAAACATTTAAGGAAAAAGTGGAGCGATGCTTGGTGCATGGAATATGGGTCAAGTAATTACCGTGAACCACAGTCCGACTCTATTGGAGCATCAGATGATCCTATCCAAAAAGCATTAAACCAACCCATGGTTGCAAGTGTAGCTGCTCGAATGTACAAGGACATGCAGCTGTTCCAAGATATTGAAAAGGCTGTTGTTGCAGTAGAATTGCCATGGGACAAGATCACAACTTTGTCCAACCTTGCGAGACTCTTTGAGCAGTTGCATAAAACTGAGACTGCTGCTTATAGTACCGCTTGATTTGTTAAGTGTATTCTCCAAGTACCAAGTGATTATATCATTTTTTGGATCGAATTAAAATAACGTTTGCATATTGATTCGTTCTTTGTCTTTGAGCCTCAGTTTCCAGAGTACGTAGATGCTTACTTGAGGCTTGCTGCTATTGCGAAAGCACGGAATAATGTTCCTTTAAGCATTGAACTGGTACTTAACAACTCTTTTCTGTATCATTGTTTACATTTACCTTTTTTGCTGATGTCAACAATGTGATCCTTTATTGATGTAGATCCGTGATGCTCTGGAAGCGGATGACAAAAACCCGGATGCATTATGCATGCTTGGTGACTTGGAGCTTAAAAACGATGACTGGGTCAAAGCAAAAGATACATTCCGGGCAGCAAAGGATGCGTCTAATGGAAAAGATTCTTATGCCACTCTTTGTCTGGTAAAACATTTTTCAGAACCCGGCAATTGCATGATTGTCATACTATATAATGATTCATGCTAACAACGCTCTGTGAGTGCTATAAGTTTGCAACTGATTCTGTGCTTGCTGAATATAGTGGGAACTGGAAACTACTTGCAGCAGTCAGATCTGAGAAAAAGAGCACCAGTTGGAAGCGACGCATCTGGAAAAATCGAAGGAATTATACACGAAGGTATTATTGTTTCGTAGGAGATATAAGAAAATGTCACATGTTGATGGTTACTTGTCCTAAAAAAATTTGTTTTGTGCCAAATATCAGGTCCTGGTAGAGCATCCAGCAAATTTGGTTGCGGTGGGGGGGGGGCCCCCCCGGGGGTGAGGTTGGCATGCCAATGGTGCTGGTGTGGTGCTTGGCGAAAAGGTCTATTTGATGTCGCAAAGGAACTTTTTACACAGGTTCAAGAAGCTGCAAGTGGAAGTGTATTTGTCCAAATGCCAGATGTGTGGATAAATTTGGCTCATGTTCATTTCGCTCAAGGCAATTTTCC
Source organism: Tanacetum coccineum (assembly GCA_026074375.1). Classification (NCBI taxonomy): domain Eukaryota; kingdom Viridiplantae; phylum Streptophyta; class Magnoliopsida; order Asterales; family Asteraceae; genus Tanacetum; species Tanacetum coccineum. The sequence goes on from BQNB010003369.1 coordinate 74,421, forward strand.
GTTGGCTATTAAAATGGTACCACGTGCTTTCCTCTGCGCGTTCTTTACTACTTAGTCTCTTTTGAATTTGGCTATAAAGATATCCTCTCGTTTTTGCAGTATCAAAAATGTCTGCGCAAGTTCTACTACAACACAGACAATCAAATCCTTCTTGTATCTAGCCGCACACAGTGAAGGCGACGTGGCAGGACTGCAAAAGACCTACTAAAAGCCATTCACGTGGCCCTTCAATTACACATTAAGATGCGGACACGGGGTGTTGCCCTACAGAAGTTCTCAGCATCGACGTTACAAAAAACAAAAAGGACCGTGGATGAGGTGCGTGCGACGGTTGCTGAGCTTAAAAACGCTGTTCGCTTATTTAGTCAATTGTCTGCGGCTACAAACCTACAAATTCATGGGTTTGACGAGAAGAAAATTGAAACTCATGTTGGATATTGCAAGCATCTGCTCGAGGCGGCGAAAGTTCATTGTGATGCTGCTGAGCTGGAAGATCAACAAAATAAACATAGACTGGAACTTGCCCGCCAAGCAGCAATACGGGAGGAAGAGAGTCGACTGGCTGAAGAGCAGAAGAAAGTGAAGGTCAGTTAGCTAGTTATATTCTATATTTCTTGAATAAATGATTCCTGTTTTGTGCATATAATAACGATGTGTTGGAAAGCAGTTAGAAAAACGTAAACAAGAGGACGAGTTGAAGAAGGTGATGCAACAGGAACAACATCTAGAGCGGATTAAGGTTCGTGATTTGAAATCTTCATTGCAATTACCATTTTAAATTAGTGCCTTTTCTTGACGGCATTGTTGCTATTACAGGAGAATTGGAAGAGTAGTGGGATTAAGCGAAAAGACAGGGCTCAAGGAGACGAAGAGGAGGGCGGACAAAGTGAAAAGAGGAGAAGAAAAAGTAGCGGCAAGAAGAGGAAGAGAGACAAGAAAGCGGAACAAGATTCGGATGTTTATGAACCTGAGAATCAAGCGAATCGTCTAGTAGATGAAGATGATGATGATAATCCACAGGATCCGCTTGCAGCTGCTGGCCTTGAAGATTCGGATGCCGATGATGAGGCGCGGCCTTCTGCAGGCAGAAGAATAAGCCAATGGTCAGAGACTGATGACGATGAGCCAGCAAAGAGGCAACGTAGCTCGAGTCCTGTTAGAGAGAACTCTGTGGATGTGGATATGCAGCAAAGTGATGGAGAATAGTCGGTTTCTCTATCACTTGTCATCGGCAATGAGTCAACAGAACTGTAATTTAACCTGTTTATACCTTCAAACCTTTGCGTTTGTATAACTTTTAGAGATTTCCTTGTTAGAAGATGCAGCTAAGGGTAGTAGTCGTAAACGACCACTCAAGTTTAATTTAATCTGAAGTTATATTTTGTTGTATTATGTTGAGTACTCGATAGTAGCATCGGAAACTTTTTTGTATTGAAAGAGCTTTAAGCTAATTGGATGACTTAAGATCTTTGAAGTGCTGATAATTTAGTACTGTATTAAGCTGCTAATAAGGCTTCTAAAAATGGCTTGTTGCCAAGCTTATGAAGTTTGGTGGTACATTGAATAAGCTGCCTGTCTTTGGACTGATGTGCAGGTGTGATGTCAGTCAAACAATTGCTGGTCTTTTGCATTAACTCTTGTCAGTGAAAATGTACATTTTGGACCACAAAATTTACCTGGCTTTCATTAGTCTGCCCAAGAGAGAAGGGTAATCCAGTTTTAACCCTGTACCAATTTGGACTTTCTTCTTTCTTTAATGTATCGGGGTCGGGCGCCACGTCAATCATTGACCGTATCCATATGGCGATGGCGAGTAACGTGAAGTCATGAACGCATAACGTATACCATGTTTCTCACCTTGTCGGTAACCCAAAACGGGCATATGGCATCGAGCCCACTTGGTTTATTTGGCTTGAATCGGTCCAACGTGTCTTATTTAAGAAGCTTGTTTGATGGATTTTTAACAAATTTTACGATGTAGATGATCGAAGAAGTCCCATAGGGTCTCAAATAACCTCGATAACCCCATAGGTCCGTCCCAATACGCTATTATTTTGTGTAGATAGAAGTTTTGAGAACAAAAAGACTGTATAATATGGATTAAAATTTGTGTTTCAACCACCAAAAGGTAATCTACGTCTATAATGTTAGGTATAATTTGGCGGGATGCGTCTTTTGGCATCGGCTATTGTCCACCCTTAGAGAATATCTCCTACAACTCTTCTAACTCAGCAGAGCATAACTAGAGTGAGCATGAGCCGAGTCTCGAACTCGTTAACTTTTTATGAGGAATAATTTGTAGAGTAAAAAATTATCCTTAATGAGCCCATGCCTACACGTATAGAAGAGAATAAATATGAAGCAGTGAAATGAAGGTACTTTTTGTCAGTAAAAGGAAGCATCAAAGTGTTGTATCACGTGCATCCATGTTTGTACTCTTGTGTTCTGCAACCATGTGCTATGTGATGCATGCAGTACTTGCAAAACATTTCATAATCCCCCTTCAACTATTCAGAAAATTCAAACAACCACCCTATCAAACATAAATTTAGAAGAAGCAATGTTTTGGAGCCAGAGCCGGAGACGGATATAGCTAAGTCTGAGAGTATGCACGTGCATACCCTTTAAAAATCATCCGTAATGTCGAAATATGATTTTAAACATGCGGATGAGGTTATCCTTGTTCAGGTTTTTTCAGACAAGTTTTTGACTCAGGCATCCACTGTCTAAATGAAGTATCCCGTGATCGTTTTTGAACCTGACCACCCTAAATGTGTACCTAATGAAACTCTAGATCTTTTTTTAAAATGTTACGTGACTTAACACTAGTTCATTTGACATTAACTCTTTTGATTTTTTAACGCCCTTTGATAAAGGTTATAAAAAAACATGTTTTAGTATTCTTTGTTTGTTTTATATTTTTTATGGTTCGAATTCGGTCCGGTCAAGCATAATGGTCGGTTTTGTTAAAGATCAAACCAGACCGGATCGAAATATGTTTGGTCTGGTTTCTCGATCCGGTTTAGTTTACGATCTATTATGCTCAGCCCTAGCTACAACTAACTGCTATTTTGGACAAAGGGGGTGAAATGCAAAGATGTGTATAGGAGATGAGATCCCATTTGGGATCTAAAGTAAAAAAAAAAAGATTATAAAAAAAAAAGTGGGTTGTTTTTAGTGAGTGATACTGACAGAAGAGGTGTCAGGGTTGGTGGGACCCACAGTCACTTACTATGTGTTCAGTGTTTGCAGAGCAGAAACAGAACCAGAAAAGAAAGGCAGAAGTTGGTTTGAATAGAAAAAAAAAATAAACAAGTTGTACGGTACAAGTGTTTAAAGCTGGTGACTAATCAGGATTCTCTATTTGAATTATTTTTATTGTGACTCATATTTTCTGTCACACGCGTGTGCCTGACTTGCTCACCACCAAACATTCAAATCTTTCATGACACATTTTCATATCTTCTATTCTCAATGGGTATTTTTCGCGTAATGAGTTAGAGCTGAGGCTAAGACTTATATTATAAGTCGAAATTGAAATTTGTATTTTTGTAAACTTGTTTGACAAATGAGCTGAGGCTAAGGCTTATTATTGCAAAATTACCAAGGTTGCAAAAATCGTGAATCGTTAGCTGGGCGGTCGACCACCTTGTAGCTTGTAATCGGTCAAGACGGGATTAATCGACGATTATTCGGATTGGCATTTTGGCAAAATTTGGGTATTTCAGCCAAGTTTTGTGTATTTTTGGCTAGTTTTTGATATTATTGGCAAGATTTAAAAAAAAAAAAACTTGGAATAGATTAAAACATTTACTATAAGTGATTAAAACAATCTTACAGTGAGTTTTAGGTACTTCCGGCAAGATTAGAAGGTTTCTGGCAAGTTTGACCTCTCTTGATCGCCGTTGACTAAGGTCGACCTATTTGTTTGACCTTGTTACATTAATCGGCAAGGTTGGTGGCCTTGTAGCGCGTAATCGGCCTTGTAGACCCTGTTTTGCAACATTGAAAATTACCAAAAAAAAAAAAACATAATTAAATGAGTTTTTAGTATATGTTAGATATTTTTATGAGTAAATTAAGTAATTTATGGTTTAAAAGCCCCGGTCTAAAGTTTTTAGCCCCTTTTATGAGTGTGAGCCTTATAGAGACTTATGACTTATAAGCCTTTTCATAAACCCGTGTGACAAACAAGACTTATTTTATAAGCCGGCTTATTTTAAAACAAGCCTCAATAAGCCGCTCCGCCAAACATACCCATTGTGTGTCATTACTATTGCTTCAATTTTACTTTCTTTTTTCATCTGGTCTTTGACTTGAAAAAACTATGTGACCACTCTCAAGTCCCAAATATACACAGCTAACGAGGATTGAACCATTAATCTCCTCTGTATGAAAATTAAGGACCTTACCACTAGGTCATTCATATTTTCACATCGACTTATTCTAAACATGTTTATTATAAGATCGAATGCATTTTAGAAGGTATGAAATCAAGCCAAGAGAGGTACATTTTGAACTTAAAGCTAGTAAAACTTTGTATTTGTATCTTGGAATGACTGGCTTATGTATCTCCTTTCGATCGCGCGTAATGGCAATGGTTAGAGCTGCTTTTGTTTTGTTTTTTCTGAAGCTGGCGTTCAAGTTCAGCTGGGTTGACGTACTTATACGCAAGTTTTTTCGTTTGGCATTCATCGTCGGTTTTGGAGGATGGTTCTTCTTTTCATCCCCTTTCTCGGGAGTGTTTGGGGTTTCATTCAAAAAATCCATCCGAAGTGAAAACCGGTTTGCTCGGCCTCCGGGATGGGGGGTTTTTCTTTTTGCCGAGTGAAAATAACCCGATACGTCGCCTTAGTGTCAAATGGTTTTTTCATCCCTTTTGATTCCCTCGCAGTTAAAGTCTCGGGATTTTACCATTTTTTGATTTTATGTAATTCTTTTTGTTGACTCTATTGTACTTTAAGTTTCTAGCGTATTGCTAGACTCTTTTTATATATATTTCATCTTTGTCGTTAAAAAAAAAAAAAAAAAACTTTGTATTTGTCACATAAATAAATATAAACTTGTTTAAGAATAAATTTGTGACATATGACCTCGAGAGAAGCATTGCTAGCATGTGTGTGTTATCTTTGTTTTTAGCATTTGAAAAAAAAAAGTCTAGTGTTGTTGTAAGTTAGGTTTCATCTTAGGCTCTTGGGAAGGACAAAACAATTAACAATAATCAAAAGAGAGAAAAATAATATACACAAGAGACAAGATTAAAAAAAAAGGCAATATTAAAACATATGGCCCCTGTAAACTCAGAATTCTGTTGTGAGCATTTTGTTTTATAATGTTTTGTTTTATACACTTTTTTATACAAATTGTTAATGTGCCGAGGACTGCTTTCAAAAAAACCTCTGGTAAGTATGTGTTCATCCTCATATATTAGTTATGATATATTCATGAAAGGTTCGATGAGAGGGAAAACCTTGACCTCGAACGGTCCTTTTAGATGCCGACTAACTATTCTTAGAGACTTAAATCCGAATACTTGTTTCAAATTTCTTTGTCGGCAGATGCTGAACAAAAAAAAAATCAATTTTTTTTCCAAGGTCAGATTCTATTTTGTCTTTTTTTTTTTACTTTTACTGTGGGTTTAGTTTCTTATACATCATTTAACCTAAAGTTTAGAGGGCACAAAGCAACCAAAATAGAAAAACAATAAAAGATGTTGAAGAAGATGTCAATCTAGATATGCAAACATACAAAACATGCTGCAAAACTTTCAGAGTTTTGATTGACCCCATTCAATCAAATAAAGACAAAACATTTAAAAAGAAACAAATATTATAAAAAAAAAAAAAAAACTTTTTTATAAGGTAACAACTAACAACACACATTTTAACACTAATGAACTACCACTATTATTGTTAACCAAGTGAAGTGCTTCTTTGACCTCATTTATCTGCAAATAAACATATGACTTATGTTACTAATAAGAAATCATTATTAACAAAAGTTCTAGCTAGTTGGTGTTTGTTTAGGCTTATTTGTGGGCTTACAAGCTCATATGATTTCGGCTTATTTTGAGAAAGAAGCCCACAAATCTCATAAATCCCATAATAAGCCGATGTCATATAGCTCGTAAGCTCACAAATAAGCTTAAACAGACACCCCCTAGAATGGCAAGATTATTAATATTACCATTATGTGACAGGAAGAAGTCATGAGCTGAACTAGGGATGGAAATTGAGAGTTGAGTAGTGGAACAATCTTTCTCATTTGGTGGCAATTCATCAAAGAAATGATGCATTACTTTCTGAGGTTCGTCTTTTTTGTCGAGTTTCAAACCAAACTGATCACAATAGCTTTGATCTTGCTGTTGATATGAGTTGTATCCATTTTGATGATAACCCGAAAAAGCTCTTTGCTTTGAGTAGGAATTGTTTATAGCCAATGGTTCCAATTGCCAAGATGAATCATTTAGTCCCATTGATGATGTCTTTATTGTTCCCGATGATTCCGAAAAAAATGGAAGCTCATCTATCTCCTCTTTCATTCCACCATACCTTTTTCTGCATTGTTATATGCATTCACTCAAAATGTTAAAAATGAGTAGCAGTTAGCGTAGCTGTTTTTTTATAAAAGTGTTTGGTAACGTAGTTGTATATGTAATTATAAAGTGTAAAATGACGAAAATGCTAGACAGGAAAATAAAAGCTAAACACTTTGAGCTTTCAATTCTAAACGCTAACCATTGAACGCTCTTAAACGCTTCTTGTCAAACATACCCACAAAGTTAAAAACAAAAACCAACCTGTATGGGCTAGAATCCAACAAGAAGTGATCTTGAGATGACAAAACATTACCAAGACCAGCAACAGAATTCGGCCTAGAATACGACGAAAGATGATTGGTGGCATTATTATAATAGTCCGAAGAAGAGATCAGTGGATGTGAATTTGGAGAAGGATAATTTGTGGATTTAGTGATCATTGGAATGGCTGTTGGTGGTGGTGCTGATGACATGTTGTTGAGTTCCACAGGCTTTCTTGAACGGTTTCGGCCTCTATGCATGTGCCGTTCACAGTATTTCGAATCGGGATAAGCCTCTTTTGAACATCTCCATTTCTTACCATCTGTTCTTCTGCATCTTCCTGGCTCTGGATCTATCTTTCTCCCAAACCCCATTTGAAAACAGTTCCATCCAACTGCAAATTCAATCAAGAAACCAGTTTAGCATACACCCTTTACAGTTTTTTATATAAAGTTTTCATCTTTATACATTTTTTCAAGTACCCATGTTCCAAAACATAAAAAAGTTCAATTCCGGCTAGGTGCTAACCCTGAAGTGGCCACGCAAACATCTCGAAAAGGGAGGGCTTTATCTGGTTTAAGTCTGTTTAGCGGTGATTAGTAACTTAACTTGTATATATGTATGATAAAGTGTTGAGTTTGGTCATCAATAAGTACAATTAACATATAATAGCTACTTCTCATGCAAACATTATGATAAAGTTTTAATCTTTATGTATTTATTCATGTACCCTGGTTACCAAAACTTCAAAAAGATCAATCCTTGACATAAAAGCTCTCAATTAACATGCATATAAGCTAAAAAGTTTACATCTTTATATGTTTTTTTAACTATGGTTAAACATATATTTTACAAGAGTAGAGTAAATATATAATTACTTGTGGGATGAGTAATAGGCTGGTGATGAAGCAAAAGCTTAGTAGAAGAATCCAAGCTTGTCTTGATAGTGAACAAAAGCTCAGGAGGTATAGGCATACCAGAAATCATATATTTGTAAACAAGTGCTTGATGCTCAAGCTCTTGCCATTGACTTGCTGTAAATGGATACCTTCCACCAACACCATTATTTCTTACACTTTCATTTCCTGTACTCATCATCTTGACTCTAAAAAAAAAAACTTGTAGCAAACAAGGTTCAAAAACCAAATGTGACAAAAAAAAGTTATAGATAGATAGTGAGTATATAATGAGGAGTAGCTACTGCAAAGACTGATGCATCTGTTGCTATAATGCTATTGTCTGTGTCTGACAAAATTTTATACGGAAACCCATAATAATGGCTCAGCTGAGTTAATAAAATACTATAATAATAAAAGTGTGTGTAAGTGTAAGAAAGAGTTGGTATCTGAAAGCACAGAGTGACAGACAAAAGTGGCAGTAAGGCCATGATCATTTTACATGTTTGTTTGTACGGTTTTTTGCTTTTACTTTTCTTTAACTCTTCCTGTAGTATTGACGGGACAAGACAGTTCTTTTATGTTTTTCTGTTTCGTATTTTTCATATTTTATAGTTTTTGACTTATAAAACTTTATAGTTTCTGTTATGTATTTTTTTCACATGTTCTTAACCCATCTTTATTACAGGAGAAGAACACTTCATGCTCGTATTTTCCATGTTATTATTATTTTTGACTTAATAAACATTTAATTTTTATATTCATTTTTTTTATTTTATAGTTTTATATAGTAATAAAAAAAAAAATTAAAAAAAAAATAAGGATGTATTACTAATATACACATTCAGTGACAAATCCACTGTTGTTTTGACAGTGCGCCACTTTGTTACAGTAACGGGCTTCCATTTTTGGTCAGCCCGATTTTTTTTTAATTTTTTTTTTAAATTTGTATGCACAAAGTGGGAGGAAAAAAAATATTATCTAAAGTTCTCTGATTATTCAGATAAAACAATACCCGCGGAAACACTTCGATACCTATACTTTAAAATATCGATAGGGTTTTTTCCCACAAACGTACAATACCCATTATAATAAAAAAACCATATTGCAAAAAAAAACAACAACTTAATCATGAGGCCCCCACACATAAGCCCATAAAAAAAAATTATTACTATATAACACATTTAGTTGACAAACTATCCTAAAATTCGCATAAAATTGGCCCAAAATCTGCCCAAGTTAAAAAAAAAACTAGGCTCAAAATTCGCCTGAAATCTGGCACAAAGTAAAAACAATACCAAAACGATCCCTCAACTTTAACTATTTACTATTTATTACACAAAAAAAGCCCGTTAAAAATTTAACAAAAAAAAACACGTCAAGTTTTTATGTTCCACGGCATAACTTTTTAAACATTCATAGGGGCCAAAAAAAAAGATATCGAACCGTCCCAAAAAAAGAAAATATTCGGGAAAAAATTAACCCGTCCCAACGCAAAAAAAAAAAATTCCCGAATCGTACAAAAAAAGGAAATATCCGGGAAAAAATTAGCCAAAAAAAAACCCAAAAATAGCCTAAAATCTGGCCCAAAGTAAAAAAAAATACAAAACGGACCCTCACCTTTTAACTATTTACGATTTTCTTACACAAAAATTCCCGTAAAAAAATTTACAAAACCGTCCCAAAAAAAGAAAATATTCGGGAAAAAATTAGCCCGTCCCAACGCAAATTTTTTTCCCCGAATCATACAAAAAAAGAAAATATTAAAAATTAGCCCCGCCATAACGCATCGCCAAAAAAAAACCCCCGAAACGTAAAAAAAATTATTCGGAAAAAAATTAGCCCCGCCGCAACGCGCGAGTTCTTTTGCTTGTTAGTAACATTTTTAACATTTTTAAAGGTCTTAATAACAAACTCCTTTTTTTTACATCTTTTACTTTTTTCTTGTTTTGGGTCAATGTTAAGTATGTTCTGAAAAGAGTCTTTAAATCCAAATCTCAAATGGTCCAACCACTGTAGTTGTAAATCTAAACTTGCATTGGTCATGAATGACTATTTGTACCTTCTTGTTTGCACCAAACTAGTTAATGCAATGCTACTTTTTCTTTTGTGTAAAGGTCTTGTGTTGTGCATTTTCTATGCATGCACAAGTTGTTGTTGCATTTTAAGGTGACAAAATGAGAGACTCAAAGAAAAAAAAAACAATACACAATTTCAATGAGGAGGAGAGATGTCAAACGATCATACTCCTACCCGAAGGTAAATGGACTTCCAGAAAGACATGTGATAAGCAGTGAGTGACGGAACCAGGATAATATACCGTGGGGGGCAAACCTTTTTTAAAACTGCATTTTTTTCTGTCCTTCATCACCTGTCTTACAAATTCTATCTTGTTTTTCAAACTTGTTTACTTTGCAATTATATGCTTTGAGGGTCAAGTTAAATGGTTAAAACTCTTTGAGTTATCAGTTATGGCATAGGTTAAGGATATGATGCTACTTAGCAATCTAAAATGAGATTGTTTCTAACAACAACTAAAGTACTGAGTTTCGTTCGAATCATGAGGTATGAGAGATGTATGATGTAGACAGTCATATCATTCTTCAAAAAACCGAATTCTATCCAATATGTTTGAGAATTTACATTAGGATAGCATGATAAAAAGCATCTACTCCCTCCGTCCCAAAATTATTGTCCCCCGACAAAAAACACACAGTTTAAGAAAAATGCATTTATTACAGCTTTCTCTTTCTTACTTTTTAGCAAAATGACAGTTTTAACCTTAACTAATTAATTAAAGTCTCTTTTAAAGTTTGTAATAATAATTTTAAACAAATGGTAATATAGTAAACTTATCAAACTTCTCTATCTATTTTTAGTAGTGGACAATTAAATTAAGACATCCCAAAAAGAAAACGTGGACAATAAAAATGAGACGGAGAAAGTACAACTATTGTAGAACATTGTTGACTTGCTAGCCTGTAGCAAAATACAAATGGTAAAGATAAACTTAAAAAAAAACACATTTTGAAAGTTTCAAGAAGGATGAAGTTGACTATACCAAAATCTCGATAGTTTTGTCATTGTTATGTGTCTAATAAATGAAACACGTATACCATAGAAAGTCATATGTTTCATACTTGCGTGTTACAACAAACTTTGAAAGAAAAAAAGTATGATCACTTCTTGTTTGTATTCCATAATTGATACATCTTGACCATTATACCCTTCTTCTTTTAAGTATTACTGTACTAATACAATTATGTTGTATATTGCATGCGTCTCAAAATTATTATAGTTTCATTATAGCTTTCTTTTTCTTACTTTTTACAGAATAACAGTTTTATTTTTAACAAATTAATTTATAATTTTTTTATAGTTTGTAATAATAACCTCAAATGATGATAATATGATCAACTTAATATAAAATCTTTATCTATTTTTGAAAGTGAACAATTAATCTGTGACAATCAAAAAAGGAAACATGAACCACAGGGAGTAATTATTATTCTTTTCATTTTTGCTGCTAGAACCATTTGACTTTTTTTATTTGGGTAACCATGGTTTGCGACCTTATGGCCAACTAATCTACGAGGTTTGAACTCACCGCCACACAGACTCAAACCAGGTAAAGCCCTCCTTTTTCAAGAGGTTGACGTGACCACCTCAAGATTATTTACACATGGCAGAACCATTTGATCTTATGTACTATATAAATAAACTTATATTGAATTGAATTTACAAACATAGTTTGTCTAATTGGAGATTTTTTTTGAAAACCTAAGATTTTATTAAAAAAGTGAACCGAGGAGAAACCGAGGAGAGAGAAAACAACGGAGGGACTAAACAAAAAGGGACAAACCAGAATTCAGGGCAAACAAAGGCGGTTTTAAATGCATTCACAAATGGCTAAAGGTGGTTTTTTTTTGGAACGACATATTTGTGGCTACATGGCCCATAGCTCAGTAGGCGTTAGCGTGCATTCACTACCAGGTTGGGTCATGCCCTATGTGAAGGCAAATGGACCCTTCCCTTATACCACACGCGGGAGGGGAAATCCTATCGCCCTAGACTAGGACTCGAACATGAAGACCTTTGCCTAGGAGGGTAAAAAACCTCCATTTACCATTGGACAAATGCCCGTTCGGTTGCTTTTAAAAGTGGTTAAAGACTTTTTACTATTTCAATAAGTGTTTTGATATGTTTTTTTGCATCGCATGATAAGCTTTTTGAAAAGCTTTTTACAATTGACAAACCACAAGTCTTTCATAAAAGTTGTAGTCATTAAATGAGATTAGCATTAAATTCATTAAATGCTAAAAGCTTTTGAAAAAGCTAGCATTGTGGATGCTCTAAGAAACATCAACTAAATTACACACAAACTATATCATATTTAAAAGAGATGGAGGACATGTGATCCAACAATTCCAGTTGCACGGGAGGGACTTGCATCGGGCCGAGATCCACGACTTTGCAAATCTTTGAATGGAAGGGAAGACATCCTCATCTAAAACTTTATCGCGCAAGTCAACCGGCGCATGAATCAACTTGTTTCTCCACTTCCAAATCACCCAGACACCACATTGAAAAATGCCATGAATAATTTTGTTTGAGCTTAGGACAGCCCAGAATTTGCAAAAGAAATTGTTGGTGCCACATTGACTAGGATCTCATTTATGTTTTAATGATGATAAATAAACATTCGTAAAACATAAAATCACAAACAGTAGCTTAAATATGCAAAACCAGATTTCACAATCTGGCGTGTTGGGCACGCGTCAGCGCATGGCCAGCGCGCCACACGCGAAATCCGTTTTGCGGATTTATCACTTGTCGGATTTCCTTTTACCCGACACATGTGAAAACTTCAATAAAGGTATGTACATGATATTTGATCATTTGGGAACACTCCAAATGAGGTTTAGACTTAGAGAGGAGCAAAAATGAATCCTCCTGTTTTTCTATAAAACGCCAACTCAAAATCTTTATCAAACGCCTCTAGTCAAGGCCGAAACTTCTTTCTAAACCTAGTATGATCATACGTTCAACATACCAACAAGCAAAAGTAATCATTTGACCTTAATCCGGGTTTACGGTGATCTTAATCATATAACGGACATTACTCCCGTATTCTGGTCTCAAGACCAAGCGTCAAAGACCACTTATTGATCGTAAATGCAAACTTCTTACCTGTTACGGATATGCTTACTTATATGCAACTAAAACCATATCTTCCTTTGCATAATACAAATGATAATGAACAATCCATTATTGCTCGGATTTACAATTGATCCTAATCATGTTACGGGTTTGACTCCCTTATTGGTCAAACTAAGTTAAAGGCCACTTTGCGTAAACGCATCATTTCCCGTTATGAGATATGCTTTACTTATGATGCAGAAGCACTTAGCTTGTTATCTCTATCAGATGATTATTGATCCAAATCAATTGTTGATTCTAATTCCATTGGATTAAAGTCTAAGTGACACTATTGATTTGTGTATAAAGAAAGTTAATCATACTTTGACTTTTCTCACTTCCTTACCTATACAAATGTTTTTACAAACTCACATGTATTCCTCACATGTACAAGTCATCACTTCCTCTATACACTCCTAAAACAGCATCAACCTTTTACTTAAACTTCCTAAACACTGTTTTGCGGATTTATCACTTGTCGGATTTCCTTTTACCCGACACATGTGAAAACTTCAATAAAGGTATGTACATGATATTTGATCATTTGGGAACACTCCAAATGAGGTTTAGACTTAGAGAGGAGCAAAAATGAATCCTCCTGTTTTTCTATAAAACGCCAACTCAAAATCTTTATCAAACGCCTCTAGTCAAGGCCGAAACTTCTTTCTAAACCTAGTATGATCATACGTTCAACATACCAACAAGCAAAAGTAATCATTTGACCTTAATCTGGGTTTACGGTGATCTTAATCATATAACGGGCATTACTCTTGTATTGGTCAAACCAAGTCAAAGGCCACTTTGCGTAAATGCAACTTTTCCCGTTACGGGATATGCTTTACTTATGATGCAAAAAACTTATCTTGTTTGCATAAAAAATGATTAATGATCAAATCCATTGTTGCTCGGATTTACAATTGATCCTAATCATGTTACGGGTTTGACTCCCTTATTGGTCAAACTAAGTTAAAGGCCACTTTGCGTAAACGCATCCTTTCCCGTTATGAGATATGCTTTACTTATGATGCAAAGCACTTAGCTTGTTTGCATCAAGATGATTATTGATCAAATCAATTGTTGATTATCATGGATTAAAGTCTAAGTGACTAATTGAGTTTGTGGTATATGGAAGTTAATCATACTTTGACTTTTCTCACTTCCTTACCTATACAAATGTTTTTACAAACTCACATGTATTCCTCACATGTACAAGTCATCACTTCCTCTGTACACTCCTACAACCCATTCTCTCTAATCATTTGATAACCCTTCTTGCCCAACAAGTGACTTCATCTCTTATACACACACTCTAATCATCTTCATCCTAAACCATCTCATAATCACATATGCCCACTCTTTTCTCTCTTATTGGAAATATGACTATTAACCCAAATCAATCATTTGATTTCTCCTAAACACCATCAACCTTTTACTTAAACTTCCTAAACACTCTTCAAGCATAAACACCCTCCTTCGCATAAACCTTCTCTAAATAAACCTTAACAATGCCAACTCATATTCCCTTACACAATGCACTTCTCTTGTACTTGTTGTACCTCTATGTCTCCTACATTCCCAGCCAATATCTTCTATATCTTTTCAAAACATTCTCCACCACATGTCCACTATTTATCTTCTTCCCCGTATAATTTAAAACACACACACACACACACACACACACTTCTTCATCTCAACCCTTGATCAAGGCATGTCACCAATCCAAGTTCACACATTCTTTCTTTCTCAACCCTTGGATTGCTTTCCAAACAAACACAACAAACACACTCTATTCTCTACCCTTGATCAAGCTACCTCGTCTATCCAAACTCCCTCATTCTATCTTAACCATTGGATTGATGCTTCATCTTAAACAAACATAACTCCTCTCACAAACATTTTATTCTCACTCACACAACAAACACAACCTCCTCTGTACCCTTTATCTTGCCACAAAATCAAATGTACTCTTCTCATCTTAACTCTCCATTTCAAACAAGATCAAGAGGCTCATATATGTCACATCATGATAACTCACACACAACTCATCATCTTTTATCCAACATGTGTGTTATTGAATTTGAAATTCAAATTTTAAATCTTTCCCCCATTTTTCACCAAGCAAAGAATATTTTAAGAATATTCCCTTGGTTCCTAACTAGCCCTTTCTATCTTTAGTTGGATCCCAACTAGGCTAGTTATCACTTTAAGGAATACCCAAAATACCCTTTCTGATAATTCTTTTCTTTCTTTACAATATCGGATAAGCAAAAACGCTTTTAATACTTCACAAACGATTTTATCAAATGGCTATTTGATTTGGTTGACCTTGAGCATAAGAATAATTGAAAGGTCATAGTGTGAAGTATAATTGGGGGTTTAACAAGTGGGGGTAGTTAAAACGCCAAGTCTCGAAGAATTTGTCTTTGGGCATTTGGCGCGCTGGCCATGCGCTAGCGCGTGGGCAGCGCGCCAGACACGAATTATTTTTACACAATTTGTGCTCCTTGGCCTATAAATACCCCCATTTGGCCTTTGTATTCCTCGCCTCTTGTAAACATTCTTTCCTCTCATTTCTCTCCTCTAATCCTCTAAGTCTAAACATCAAGTGTTCTTAATCTTCTCCTCTATCATCTATTGAAGAACACACATCTCCGCAAGTGAGCCACACAAGTACCTAATCCATACTTGTGTGTTTTTTCGAGGGTCTTATTTCTTATACCCTTTCTATTAGAATTGAGTTTCTAGGCTAGGTTAGGGATTTGATTCATAAATCAAACTATCTTTCATTATCGAGTTGTAAGGGAAGTCTTGTATCCGTTGGATCAAGCCTATATCATTAGGGATCTAGTTGGAGTTTTATAAGCTTCCAAGGGGAAGGCTTCTAGAGTTATAGGTTAAGTCGAATCACGGGTTCTTAAAGGTGGATTCCAAGGACGGAATACCGTAGGTAGTAACTCTTCTGTGTGAGCGCCGAGCTTTGTTGAAAGTTGGTGGAGTTAAATTGTAATACGGTTTATAGTCCACCATAAGGATTATACTAGGAATAGTATCGGTGTCGTGGATTCGTAACTGGACGTACGGAAGGACTAAACCCCCTTTCCTGAACCAGTATATATCGTGGTGTCTCTTCTTCTCTTTTTTCTCTTTATCTACTTATTGTTCACTTTGCAAAGTATATTAATACACCACTCGGCTCTTTCAAGACTTGAAGTTTTATAAACTTTGAAGAAGTCAAGAAAACCGTATTCACCCTCTCTCCTCTACGGTTTTACAGGAACTAAGACTGATATCTTTGACGAAGAAAAAGGGGAAAACATCAGGGTGGGGAGCTGCCACCAGCTCCAGACTTTTCTCCAAATGAAAATTACCCGATGACATCTTTAAAGGCAATGATCCAAATCTTACTCATCGACATCACAAAAAGGGCAGGCAACATACGCCAAAGTAATTCCTCTATAAGCAAGGTTAGATCTAGAAGGCAGCCTGTTGATTGAAGCCCTCCAAACACATAAATTAATTTTGCGAGGGACCCAAGAATTACACTTATGATGATTCCTTAAGTGGTCACGTGCCAAAAGAATATCTTGCAACCCTATCATAAGGGTGTTAACATTAAAGAACCAGAACAATCTTTGTCTCATATCCATATATCAGAACCTTTTTCCAAAAGAGCCAACTCTCAAATGCTTAACTTAAGGGCCAAGAGATCATCCAGAGCACGACCACGAGAAGGTATCGTCATTCCCAATTCGCGGTCCAAGAATCATTTGAGAAGATCCAACGATCTCTTATAAAGCAATTTTGACATAACTCAAGAGCGAAGAGTCTAGGGAAACGGTCCCTTGCAACGCAATAATATGTGTAACAACGCAAGGGAACGTGTTTAACAACATCGAGAGGAATTCAATTTGGAGACAACGACACATTCTTTAAGCACTAGGTCTGAAAATATTGATCCATGACTCGAAGCATGAAATAAATTGAACCATAACGTATTATACTCGGTTGGACTTGACTCTTAGTTTCAAGAGTTTTTTAAAAAGTAAGCTTCTCGATATCGATTGCCATCCACTTCACAAAATGTAAGCAATACTGTTATGTATCATGAAACGGCGTTAACTTAAAGCACGAGGAGTATATTTCATTCCCTTTCTCTCTTCTTTCATGCCACATCAACGTCATGTCACTTCCTACTCGATCTCATCTTCCAAACCTTTAATGAGCTCATTGCCTTATATTTCTTCTGCGTACACATACAAACTCGAAAACCGGAGAATAATTCCTTAGAATCAAGCTAATTTTGATATAGCCCTCGGAGAAGTAGCGTCCTGCTAGAGAAATAGAGAGCTCTCCCCATACGGCCCTATACCTAATATGTTTGGGTAAGGATCTAGTGAGAAGAAAACTTAAAATGAGAATGATGATAAATAACTATAATCACATATTTGAGATGCATCTTTATTCATTTAGGTGTATCCCAATTAGTTTCGAAAGTGATTTTAAAGTGAAAACGATGCAAAAGAACAAATTTAACCCGCATGGGACAAAAAATACATAGAATTCGTTTAACTTGATGTAATACATTTAATATGTGTATATGCATCTAATTTTTTAATAAAAATTAAAAAATATATTATGTTGCATTTAAAAGATTATAGATTGATGTGTTTCAAAAGCTTTAAATTTATAAGATTGAAATTACCAATTTATTAAATGGAAACACATGGGTAAAAGTATAACCCACGTATGTAGTATAATATTTTAGGTAAGACCAGGTCGTCCACAGGGATTTGATTTGTGTTTGAGTAATCGTAGTTAAAATAAACTTTAACAATTTTGAAATAGACCGAGTTGGATTCAATGATGAGAAGGATGACTACTCGGATAGTTTAATATAATTCCTAAGCAATGGTGATGATTACGATCTCAGATTCGAGGTTGTTTAATTTATAAAAAGGTTTTCTCGTCAAAAAACGTTTTCACAAATTAATGCGTTTAACTTGAGACTTATATTTAGTTAACTAGGTCAAATGTGTCACTTAAATAATCCAGTTACTATTATATCAAATCTATTTTGCTTATCAAATAACATAAGCGGATTTCTCCAACCAAACGATAAAGACCATAGACAAATCTTTAAAACCATATAACACATAACGGGTCTTTCGTCCTATACCGTTATAAGCATACAATCAAAGTTGATAATCAAAGTTTATAAGATAAGACACGATAGGATTTCAACATAAGCTTAAGATTAAGAAGATTGCAATGATACCAAATGCTTATTTATTATATTAACATCACCGAGTAGTCATGAGAGATTTAGCCTCTCATAGCTATGAAGTTCATAACAAAGTAAAACAGAGAAACAAGAAACATACTATGCATGGGTAGGAAAATGGATCAAAACTCCACCCATTACAAGTATCAGATCTTACTTAAATCTTTATTATACTAAATATTAGGATGTTTGTTCTTCGTTCTTCGTCTTCAATCTTCAACTTAGATATTTGAGAGAGAATTACGTGTTGAATGTTTGTGTGTGGAATATGATGGATATGAGTGATGCTTCAAATGGTGTGAAATTCGTCTCTATTTATAGGCTGGGAAGGGGTCGAAGTGCGGCGCACATTATAAAATGTGCGACATACTTAGCTTAAGTCTGTGCAATTTCATTTAATGTTGTAAGGAAGTGCGGCGCACATTTGTAGAAAACCGGCGCACTTCTTGGCATTTTTAGCTTTAGTACTTTCTTTTCTCTTAACTTGTCTTCCAATGAGTATAAACACTTGCATTTTAATCTTTTTGAGCTCGGGGTGTCTTCAAGTGAACCTGCATAATTTTCATGCTATTATGTACTAAAAGTTCACGAGAAATGATAAAATATATACAAATAACGCCGCCGAAAACATGTATAATTTAGGCGTTATCAAATCCCTCCACACTGAGCTATTGCTTGCCCTCAAGCAATTAAAGCGAGAAAACAAGATCAATTATCGTGACGTGGAGAAAATTAGATTTAACAAGTGTTTACTGATTTTAATAACTTTTCAGGCATAAACATATAATAGAGAACCTCACAAAGGGAATGTGTTTGATATTCATTCAAGTCACTCATACAGGGTTTATATGTGAAGTCACTCAACTGCGCATACATAATCTAGATAGCTACCATATGCTTGTACAAGACACATAAACATACCCGTTACGGCGTGAGCACCTAGACAAGATCTCAAAGAGGCAAAACATGTTAATAATGAGGGTGAGTAACATGTACTGATTCCATGTGCCAAACTTAATCCTTATACTTTGAACTTTTTTTTTATACCAAATGATAACCAAGGCTGGCACGGAATTACTTTCATTGAGTTTTTTTCTTCAACTTGGATACTTCAGCAGAATAACACTAAAAGAGAGTGCTACAGATACAGGAGTTACATGGATTTATTTTACCTCTTATCATACGATTTTGTTTATAAATTAACCTCACTGCGGTTAGTAAATGAGATAAAGCACAAGTTCTAAAGCTGCTAAATTATCGGCTCACTCGTATAATTTTCAACCAATACTAATGCTCAAGTACACAGTTGTAACGACGAATGAGACACTTGCAATTGCATTCAAACCTTAACCCGAGAAAGCTAAAGGCAAAAACTATCTTCGGTATCAAAGGTGGATACCCGAATTCTTTAAGGTTTAATTCTCACAATTTAGTGGACTGATTTCGTGCTAGTTATAATGTCAATCCAGTTGGATTTGCCTTATTAAGTGAATACATTTTTTAATTTTGGAAGAAAAGCATATATATTTGTTTTTAAAGATTTTTCATAAAATATCAGTTGAAAATTTGGCTAGATTGCAGGGCAAACATGGAGAGATATGATTAATTTTAATTTTTCCTATTTGACTCTCCTTCACACTTAAGTTGAACATTGCCCTCTATGTGAGAACTGATAAATATAGAAAATAGGGAAAATTAAAGGAAAACGGTACTTCCCGGGGCATAATATGATGAAGCTGCGAGAGAGAAATATTTGAGCAAGCGCCATAAATTTCTAGATCTAATGTTATGTTACCTGCAAATTTAAACAAACAAAACATACAAAAAAGAAAATATTTTTGCTTTTTTAGAAAAGAAAGAGAAGAGGAGGAGGAACTCCTCCACACTTAAGTTAAAGCACGAGTTGCCTTCCGAGAAGCGCTTAATTTTTAAGAGAGTCATTACCTAGACTCGTACTTCTGGAGTTCTAGTTTCTGGGAAAGAAGGGATTGATTTCTTCCCTTTGGTCGTTATAATCTTCTTCTTCATGACAAAGCTTCAGTCGATGGCCGTTAACAATAAACGTTTTTCTATATTTTCCATATAATTCAACATATACGGATGGATATAGGTGTTTTACTACGTATGGTCCTAGCCAATAAGATCTGAGTTTTGGCTGTTTGAATTTGTACTTAGAATGGAATAGCAGCACTTTGTTTTCGTGTTTGAAATCTCTTCTCATTTTAAGTTTTTTGTCATGCTAGACTTTGGTTCTTTCTTTGTATAGACAAAAGTTTTCATATGCTTGATGTCTAAATTCGTCTAACTCGTGTAACTAGAATATTATTTTCTCACCAGCGGCGATGAGGTCTGGATTATAGTTTTTCAGGGCACAGTATGCACGGTGTTCAATTTTAAACGGCAAGTGGTAGTTTTTACCATATATGATCTTGTATGTGTGGTTTCGGTTGGTGTTTTGTAAGCAGTATGAAAAGCCCATAGAGCATCAACGAGTTTTCTTTGACCAGATAGCGGGGTTATCTTTCACAGTTTTTTAAGAATTCTTTTAAGGGCTATGTTTGTATTTTCAACTTGTCCACTTGTTTGAGGATGATATGATGTAGAGAAACGGTGGTTAACTCCATATCTTTTCATGATTTTTTCTATTATCTTATTGCATAAATGAGTTTCTCGGTCGTTTATGAGAGATTTAGGCATTCTGAATCGACAGAATAGTTTTTTCAGAAATGAAATCACAACTCTGGCATCATTAGTAGGAAAAGCTTGAGCTTCGGCCCATTTAGATACATAGTGTGGTTATTAGCCTAGGGGTTGTAGTTGTGGTTTCATCCTGGGGCCGGATCCCATTTTTTCGACTTAACTATTTTTCTACATTCACAATTAAATCTATGTCTCCAAAAAATACTTACATATACAAATTAATATATTTAATAAGTCTTATGTATTATATATAATAATATCAATAATTAGTAGTGTATTATCTGCCATGGAAATTTCTTACACATAATATTCTGGAAACTGTAGTGGCACGAAGGACTTTCTTAGATAGAAAAAGTAGTTATAGTTTAGGTTTTAACCTTGTTCTCTATAACCGAGGCTCTGATACCACTCTGTAACACCCTTATTTTGACAAATAGCAGCGGAAGCTAAATTTTAGGTATTACTTCATGAATCAAAAGTCACAATCATAGAAAATAACTCATAAAGAGACGTTTTGGAAAATTTTGTTATCATTCAGTTATTCATCAGAGTTTTTATAAACGGAGGTCCCAAAATCTACAGGAAAACATAAAGTTTTAAATAGATAACAGTTTAGCATCTTCAAATACGGTGCCACTCGTGCACATTAAGTGCACTCTTTGACCTGGACTAAAATGCTAAATGGGTCAACACAAAGGTTGAGTGAAATTCATAGATTTGAAATGTAATAGTTGAATACAAGTCTATAATATGAAATATTTGCATTGCAAGGGATATTTCATGGAAAAATTATTATTGCCTCTAAGTCATGGCACTCACAATACTGACTCTTGTATATTATATCAATAAATGATATTATAAAGATAAAATGTCCATGGTGTAGTTACTTTCCACTATACTATGAATTTCAAATTATAGGTGTTTGGTTACCTATCCGGCTTAATCAAACGGGATTCGTTAATTCCCATAGGGCATAGTCACAAATATTCGCGTTCACTCGCAAGTGATTAATGGTCCATGATGGTGGGGTCTTTTGGCATAAAGAGACTTAGACAACAAGCAATAATATATCACGATAGCATACATTTGGAAAACACTTGTATTCATGGTTTTTAGCATGTATCCCCCTTACGGGTTTATAAAATATTCAAGAGATTTAAAAAGTGAGGCTATGAACTCACCTTAACAGGGAAATCTGATTTGATGCAAAATATACTCAAAATTGAAATGCGTCCGTAATAATATGGTAGTTACAGATGGCGGGAAAGTTCAGAATATCGATTGAAAGAAATCAACTTCGTCACGTAACTTGGGGTAATATGTTGAGTCTCAGTTTGATTGTCAAATCTTCATAATGTTTTATCATATTTGATTTATTAATTTATGAATATAGTGTATCACTGTTCGGGCGATCATAATCCAGAGGCCATGTGGTATCGTTTGAGGAGCCAGGGCACTTTAAATCGTAAACCCAACAAACTCGTCAAAACAAATACTCAAATGGAACCCTTCACATGAAATTCTCTAGTAAAGTGATACAATAAGATTTTAATATTTCTTCAAAAGCTAGTCGATAATAAATTACGTTAAATACATAACGTAATTAATTTATAATGCGTCGATCGTTAATTAATAATGATAAATGTGTCGGGTTTAAATAAAATCGGGTTTTATAATATTTATCTATATTTTTATAATTTATATAAAAATATATTATTTTATATTTTTAAGAATACCAAATTGGCAATATATACCCTTGATTTATAATTAATTACAAAACTAGTCCTTTATATATATAAAGTATATATAAAATAATCCTTTAACTTTAGAACTTGGCAAAACAGCCCCTTATAGTTATAAGTTTAGGAAAATGACATTTTCAGTCCCTCTATTTCATAATTTCATAAATTTACAATATATACCCATTAGCATGAAAACATTGGCAAAATAAGTCCAAAATTCATAATAAGGTTATGTGGTTATCAATATTAGAAAGTATTTAAGCTTATTTAAAAAAGCTTATTGTAATAAGCTAAAATAAGTTAGGATAAATAGCTTTTACGAGCTTATGGCTTATTGAAAGAGTTTACTAGTTTAATGATCAAAAATAGGTATGTTTGGTTTATAATTTCTACCCCAATGGGTTTAAGCTTTTAAGACATGATGATAAGTTTATAGAAATGTTTAATGAGCTTATAAAAGTAGTTTATTAAAACAGCTTGTGAAATTAGCTTGTAGATTTCACAAAAATGGCTAATTAGGGTTTCTAGGGCTCGTTTGGTTTTAGAAATTAAGAACACGCATGGTCTTGAGCTTAAAGATTTTAAAAAGGGTTTAGAAATGATCATATGATACTTATTAAAAATTCATAATAGAAATTTATCTTATTTGAACAAGAATTAGGCTTACAACTTTGAAAACGGGTTGAAATGGGGGTTTTATGTTCGTACACCTAGAAAACAACCTCGTGGCTCTTTCTTCTTGATTTCTTGGTTTCACTTCTATTCTTGTGGCTTATCTTGATCCTTCTTGGCTGTTCTTAAGACTCCATTGTTGTTTATGTTTGAGGTGTGAGATTAAATGGTAAAGGGTTCGGCTATTTATAGCCTTAATAATCCTTGGAGGCCAAGTTAGCAAGAGTAAGGGCCAAGGTGTGATGACTAAGGGCTGATGGGGATGACAATGAAGTACTAGTGTGTGAGTGTTGAGAGCTAGAAGAGTAGCTAAGCAAGGTGGAGAGGTTTTAGGGGGTTCGGCTAGAATGGAGTGACAAGGTGGTGATGTGGTTTTCTTGGTGGCCAAGGATTGAAAGAAAGGTGCTTGTAAGCTGCTATAGGACATAAGGATGCGGTCATGGAGGTGGTAGGGTGCAAGGTTGGGTTTAAAATGGGTCAAATTGAAAGAAAAGGGGCGTCGGGTTTGGTTTTGGTTTGGTTTAGGGTTTTTAGGTGTTTAGATCGGTGGTTAGGTTTAGGATATTAAGGATAATTTATAGAGGTTTAGGATTAGTGTCTCGGATTAAGGATTAGTGTTTAGGACTTTAGTTTAAGTTTAAAATAAGTCAAAATGAAATAAAGAGGTGTCAGGTTTAGCTTATTTTCGGGTTAGGGTTTTATGTTTTTTAAAAAAGTATACATTATGCTTTAAATGACTTGTACCTTATTTTGGAGGGAAGCTGATGCATGGGTAGCGCGCCAAACACGAATTAATTTTCACATTTTGGGATCCTTGGCCTATAAATACCCACCCTTGGTCTTTGTCATTCTTTCCTCTCTTTTCTCTTCTCTAATCCTCTAAGTCTAACATCAAGTGTTCTTAATCTTCTCATCTATCATCCATTAAAGTAAACACATCTCCGCAAGAGAGCCACACAAGTACCTAATCCATACTTATGTGTTTTGTCGAGGGTCTTCTTTCTCATACCTTTTCTATTAGAATCGAGTCTTTAGGCTAGGTTAGGGCTTGGTTCAACAATTTATCTTTCTATTCAATCGAGTTGTAAGGGAAGTATTGTATCCGTAGGATCAAGCCTAGATCATTGGGGATCTAGTTGGGGTTTGATAAGCTTCTAAGGGGAAGGCTTATAGAGTTATAGTTTAAGTCGAATCACAGGTTCTTAGAGGTGGATTCTGAGGGCGGAATACCGTAGGTAGTAACTCTTCTGTGTGAGCGCCGAGCTTTGTTGAAAGTCAGTGGAGTTAAATTGTAATGCGGTTTGTAGTCCACCATAAAGATTATACTAGGAATAGTACGGTGTTGTGGATTCGCAACTAGACGTACGGAAGGACTAATCCCCCCCCCTTCCCGAACCAGTATATATTGTGGTATCTCTTATTCTCTCTTCCTCCCTCTATCTACTTATTGTTCTCATTGCAAAGTAGATTAATACACCACTCGGCTCTTTTGAGACTTGAAGTTTTATAAACTTAAAAGAAGTCAAGAAAACCGTATTCACCCCCTCTACGGTTCTACAATTAGTATCAGAGCAGCTTGCTCAAGTTTTAGGGAAAACAAAACATCAGAGGTGGGGAGCTGCTTACAGCTCAGAATTTTCTCCAAATGAAATAATACTCGATGACATCTTTAAAGGATTTGATCCATACTTATTTCTTCATCTACATCACAAATAAGGGCAGAGCAACAAACGACCTAAAGTAATTTCCTTATAAGAAAGTTTTAGATCTAAGAGGCAGCATGTTGGATTGAAGCCTCCTTAAACACATAAATTAATTTTGCGAGGGGCCTAAGAATTACACTTATGATGATTCCTTAAGTGGTCACGTGCCAAAAGAATATCTTGCAACCCTATCGTAAGGGTGTTAACCTTAAAGAACCAGAACAATCTTTGTCTCATATCCATATATAGAGGAACCTTTCTTCCAAAAAGAGTAACTCTCATAATGCTTAACTTCAAGGGCCGAGAATCATCAAGAGCCACGACCCGAAGAAAGGTATCGTCATTCCCAATTCGCGGTCCAAGAATCATTTGAGAAGATCCAACGATATCTTATAAAGCAATTTTGATATAACTCAAGAGCGAAGAGTCTAGGGAAACGGTCCCTTGCAACGCAATAATATGTGTAACAAGTGCAAAAGGGAAGGGTTTAACAACATCGACGAAGGGATTCAATTTGGAGAACCGACACATTCTCTTAGAGCATAGGTCTGTAAAATATTGATCTCCATGACCATCGAAAGCATGAAGTATAATTAAACCATAACATATTTATCCTCGGTTTAGACTTGAATCTTTAGATTCAAGAGTGTTTATTAAAAAGTGAGCTTTTGGATATCGAATTTGCCATCACTTACAAAATGATAAGCACGATACTGTTATTGTTATCTGAAACGGCGTTAATTTTAAAGCACGGGAGTATATTTCAATTCCCCTTTTTTCTTCTTTCATGACAACAATAAACGTCATGTCCCTTCCTACTCGATCTCAATCTTCAAACCTGTGTGCATGAGCTCATTGCACTTATATTTATTCCTGAGTACACATTCAAACTCGGAAAACCGAAGAATAATTCCTTAGATCAAGCTATTTTTGATATAGACCCTCGGAGATTAGAGCTCGTCATGATAAAGAAATATAGAGTCTCCCCATACGGCCAATACCTAATATGTTTGGGTTAGGATCCATAGTGAAAGAGAGAAACTTAAATGAGAAAGATGATTGAATAAAAAACTAATTATCACTATTTGAGATGCATTCTTTATTCATTTTAGGTGTATCCCCAATTAGTTTCGAAAGTGGATATTTAAAGTGAAAACGATGCAAAAGAACAAATTTAACCCGCATGGGACAAAAAATACATAGAATTCGTTTAACTTGATGTAATACATTTAATATGTGTATATGCATCTAATTTTTAATAAAAATTAAAAAGTATATTATGTTGCATTTAAAAGATTATAGATTGATGTGTTTCGGAAAGCTTTAAATTTATAAGATTAAAATTACAAATTTATCTAATTGGAAAACAACATGAGGTAAAAGTATAACACAGTATGTAGTATAATATTTTAGATAAGACCAGGTCGTCCACAAGGATTTGATTTGTGTTCGAATAATCGTAGTTAAAATAAACTTTAACAATTTTGAAATAGACTGGGTTGGATTCAATAATGAGAAGGACGACTACTCGGATAGTTTGATATAATTCCTAAGCAATTGTGATGATTACGATCTCAGATTTAAGGTTGTTTAATTTATAAAAAGGTTTTCTCGTCAAAAAACATTTTCATAAATTAATGCGTTTAACTTAAGACTTATATTTAGTTAACTTGATCAAATGTGTCACTCAATTAATCCAGTTACTATTATATCAAAATCTATTTTGTTTATCAAATAACGTAAGCGGATTTATCCAACCAAACGATAAAGACCATACACAAATCTTTAGAACCCTATATCAACCTATAACTGGTCTTTAGTTCCTATTCGTTCTTATAGCATTACATCAAAAGTTGATATTCGCTAAAGTTCTTAATATGAATAATGACACAATTAGGATTTCAACATAAGCTTAAGATTAAGAAGATTGCAATGATACCAAATGCTTATTTATTATATTAACATCACCGAGTAGTCATGAGAGATTTAGCCTCTCATAGCTATGAAGTTCATAACAAAGTAAAACAGAGAAACAAGAAACATACTATGCATGGGTAGGAAAATGGATCAAAACTCCACCCATTACAAGTATCGGATCTTACTTAAATCTTTATTATACTAAATATTAGGATGTTTGTTCTTCGTTCTTCGTCTTCAATTGTTTGAGATAGAATTACGTGTTGAATGTTTATGTGTGGAATATGATGGATATGAGTGATGCTTCAAATGGTGTGAAATTCGTCTCTATTTATAGGCTGAGAAGGGGTCGAAGTGCGGCGCACATTATAAAATGTGCGACATACTTAGCTTAAGTCTGTGCAATTTCATTTAATGTTGTAAGGAAGTGTGGCGCACATTTGTAGAAAACCGGCGCACTTAAGGTGTAAATGCAGACTTCGTTTAATTCCACTTAATTCTATTAATTTGAAGGGAAGTGCGGCGCACATTATGGAAAACCGGCGCACTTCTTGGCATTTTTAGCTTTAGTACTTTCTTTTCTCTTAACTTGTCTTCCAATGAGTATAAACACTTGCATTTTAATCTTTTTGAGCTCGGGGTGTCTTCAAGTGAACCTGCATAATTTTCATGCTATTATGTACCAAAAGTTCACGAGAAATGATAAAATATATACAAATAACGCCGCCAGAAAAAAATGTATAAATTTAAGCGTTATCAAATCCCTTCTAACTGAGCTTTATGCTTATCCTCAAGCAATTAAAGCGAGGAAATCAAAGTTCTACGTATCGTGACGTGGAGAGAAATTTGGGATTTAAACAAGGTGTATATGATTTTAATAACTTTTCAGGCATAAACATATAATAGAGAACCTCACAAAGGGAATGTGTTTGATATTCATTCAAGTCACTCATACAGGGTTTATATGTGAAGTCACTCAACTGCGCATACATAATCTAGATAGCTACCATATGCTTGTACAAGACACATAAACATACCCGTTACGGCGTGAGCACCTAGACAAGATCTCAAAGAGGCAACAAATTGATAATAATGAAGGGTGAGCTAAACATGTACTATTCCATTGTGCCACAACCTTAATCCTTATACTTTGATACTTTTTTTTGGATGCCATATGAATAACCAACGGCTGGCTCTGAATTACCTTTTCATTGACCTTTTTTCTCATAACTTGGATACTTCAGCAGAATAACACTAAAAGAGAGTGTTGCAGATATAGGAGTTACATGGATTTATTTTACCTCTTATCATACGATTTTGTTTATAAATTAACCTCACTGCGGTTAGTAAATGAGATAAAGCACAAGTTCTAAAGCTGCTAAATTATCGGCTCACTCGTATAATTTTCAACCAATACCAATGCTTCAAAAAAGGCGACAAACTAGAAGTACACAGCCGTAACGACGAATGAGACACTTGCAATTGCATTCAAACCTTAACCCGAGAAAGCTAAAGGCAAAAACTATCTTCGGTATCAAAGGTGGATACCCGAATTCTTTAAGGTTTAATTCTCACAATTTAGTGGACTGATTTCGTGCTAGTTATAATGTCAATCCAGTTGGATTTGCCTTATTAAGTGAATACATTTTTTAATTTTGGAAGAAAAGCATATATATTTGTTTTTAAAGATTTTTCATAAAATATCAGTTGAAAATTTGGCTAGATTGCAGGGCAAACATGGAGAGATATGATTAATTTTAATTTTTTCTATTTGACTCTTCCTCCACACTTAAGTTGAACATTGCCCTAAATGTGAGAACTGATATATATAGAAAATAGAGTAATTAAAGGATAACAAGGGGTAACTTACCGGGGGCAGAAAAATGATGAAGCTTGGTAGAGAGGAATATATTTGAGCAAGAGCCATAAATTTCCACGATTAATGTTCATGTTACCTTTGCATATTTAAACAAACAAAACATACTAAAAAGAAAAGACTTTTTGTTTTTTTTAGAAAATGGATAAGTAGGAAGCAGGAGGAGGAACTCCTCCACACTTACGTTTATGCACGTGTTACCCTTCTGAGATGCGATATATTTGTAAGAGCGAGTCAATAGTAGTCTCGTACTTCTGGAGTTCTAGTTTCCCTGGGTAAAGAAGGGGAGGGTATTTCGTCCACTTGGGTAGTTATAATCGTCGTCTTCATGATAAAGCTTTTAGTCGTCGGGCAGTTACTAACCCAATAAATGTTTTTCCATATTTTCCAATAAAATATTAAACATATAACCGGATGGAGTAGGTGTTTTACTACGTATGGTCCTAGCCAACAAGATCTGAGTTTTGGCTGTTTGAATTTGTACTTAGAATGAAATAGCAGCACTTTGTTTTCGTGTTTGAAATCTCTTCTCATTTTAAGTTTTTTGTCATGCTAGACTTTGGTTTTTTCTTTGTATAGACAAAAGTTTTCATATGCTTGATGTCTAAATTCGTCTAACTCGTGTAACTGGAATATTATTTTCTCACCAGCGGCGATGAGGTCTGGATTATAGTTTTTCAGGGCACAGTATGCACGGTGTTCAATTTTAAACGGCAAGTGGTAGTTTTTACCATATATGATCTTGTATGTGTGGTTTCGGTTGGTGTTTTGTAAGCAGTATAAAAAAACCCATAGAACATCAACGAGTTTTCTTTGACCAGATAGCGGGGTTATCTTTCACAGTTTTTTAAGAATTCTTTTAAGGGCTATGTTTGTATTTTCAACTTGTCCACTTGTTTGAGGATGATATGATGTAGAGAAACGGTGGTTAACTCCATATCTTTTCATGATTTTTTCCATTATCTTATTGCATAAATGAGTTTCTCGGTCGTTTATGAGAGCTTTAGGCATTCTGAATCGACATAATAGTTTTTTCAGAAATGAAATCACAACTCTGGCATCATTAGTAGGAAAAGCTTGAGCTTCGGCCCATTTAGATACATAGTAGACAACAACTAAGATATATTCGAATTTATATGATTTCGGGAATGGTCCCATAAAGTCAATACCCCATATTTCAAAATTTCCGCACACCTGAATGCTATTTAAGGGCATTTCATCACGTTTAGATATATTCCCAGTTTTTTGACATACTTCGAAAAAAAAAAAAGCGAACTAAAGTTGTGAGCTTCTTGTAATTGATAGTTGGACAGTAAACTTCTCAGTATAAAACTTTTTTAGCTGGTGTTTGGTCCTTTATGTCCACCAGTAGGTCAGCTCACGTGGTGACATTAATCAAGAATGGTCGAGTTTATGGTCCTGTGACACACAGCATCTTATCATCCACATGAACATATTTGAAAAGATAAAAGAAACTTCACCAAAAATTAGTTTTTGAGATAGGAAAATGGAATTTGTTCTTTTGCTGTACATCATTACTTTTGGTATAATATCACCCTCCTAAATAATTTGCAAAGACCTTGCGAACCATGGTGCGTCATTGGTGCTTATTTC
The DNA here is from genome assembly GCA_026074375.1 of Tanacetum coccineum. Classification (NCBI taxonomy): domain Eukaryota; kingdom Viridiplantae; phylum Streptophyta; class Magnoliopsida; order Asterales; family Asteraceae; genus Tanacetum; species Tanacetum coccineum. The sequence continues at coordinate 104,820 of BQNB010003369.1, forward strand.
CATAAGAGTCTCTCCAAGAAAGTTATCGTCGACATCACTGTATTCACTTGTCTCATCATTATCAATCCAAGATAAGTGGTCGCCGGTAACATTTTTGTACCTTTTTTGTCTTTTATTTCGATATAAAATTCTTGCAATAGCAGAATCCAACGAATAAGACATGGCTTAGCATCTTGTTTCTTAAATAGGTGCCTAAGAGCTGAGTGATTGGTATAGACAATTGTTTTGGATAATATCAGATAGGGTCGGAATTTGTCAAATGCAAATACTACAGCCATCAGTTTTTTTCAGTAACTGTATATTTTTGTTGAGCTGCATTAAGAGTTTTGCTTACAAAATAGATAGGATGAAAGTGTTTACTATCTTTTTGACCTAAGACTGCTCCAACTGCGAATTCACTTGGATCACACATAAGCTTAAATGGAAGGTTACAATTCGGGCTTACGATCACAAGAGTACATGTGAGTTTTTATTTTAATGAATTGAATGCTTTGTGACATTCATCATTGAATTCGAATGAAGTATCTTTTTCAAGCAACTTAGTTAGAGGACGGGTAATTTTTGAGAAGTCTTTAATGAAATGTCGGTAAAAACCAGCATGTCATAGGAAACTTCTAATGCCTTTGACATTAGTAGGGGGTGGAAGCTTTGAGATTACTTCAATTTTGGCTTTGTCAACTTCAAGGCCTACCCCGGACACTTTGTGTCCAAGCACAATTCCTTTTTTAACCATAAAGTGTATTTTCCCAGTTAAGAACAAGATTTGCATCTTTGCAATGTTGAAGCATTTTATCGAGGTTATTCAGACAGTTATTAAAGGAGTTTCCAAAGACTGAAAAATCGTCCATGAATAATTCTACAGATTCTTTGATCATGTCATGAAAGATAGCTAACATGCACCTTTGAAAAGTAGCTGGAGCATTACATAAACCGAAAGGCATTCGCCTGTATGCGTATGTTTTGAAAGGACATGTGAATGTTGTTTTTTCTTGGTCTATAGGATCTGTTGGTATTTGAAAATATCCAGAAAAACCGTCGAGGAAACAGAAATATTTATTTCCTGCGAGTCTTTCTAACATTTGATCCATGAATGGCAAAGGAAAGTGGTCTTTTGCGGTTGCTTCATTGAGTTTACGATAATCGATGCATACTCGCCAACCCGTAACGGTTCTTGTTGGGACAAGTTTATCTTTTTTGTTTGTGACTACTGTAATACCACCTTTCTTTGGTACACGGTGGATGGGGCTTACCCAAGGGCTATCGGCGATTGGATAAATAATACCAATGTTGAGAAGTTTAACAATTTCTTTTTTAATAACTTCTTGCATATTCGGATTTAATCGTCTTTGTTTTTGAACAACTGGCTTTTTGTCATCTAAAAGTTGTATTTTATGTTTACAGAAAGATGGACAGATTCCAAGAATGTCTGTTGTTTTCCAAGCAAAGGCTTGCTTGTGTCTTTTAAGAACAAATACTAACTTACTTTTGTATTGTTCAGAAAGCTAAGATAATATGATCACAGGAAGAAAAGAAGGTTCTTCCAAGAACACATATTCTAAGTTATTAGGAAGAGGTTTGAGTATAAGACCCAAAGGAGGTTCTTTGAGAGACGTTTTGATTTTATAATCAAAAGTGATTTTCTCGAATGGCGGTTCTTCGGTGTCGGATTCAAATTCAGTATTTTCATCGGCGGTTATTGCCATGAATTAATCGAATTCAGCAGAGTTTTTATTCGAGGATAGTTCCCTCGATGGAATGGAGGATTTCACTCCCTTCATCGAGAAGAGCATCAAAATCATCTTCTAAGATATCATCGATAACATCAATGCTTAAACATGTATCATCGTTTTAATAAGAGTGTTTCATTGCGGAATCAATGTGAAAGATCATTCGTTCAGTCCCAACTCTGAGATTGAGTTGTTTCTGTTTTACTCGAATTACTGCATCTGCAGTATGGAGGAAAGGTCTCCCTAAGATTACAGGAACTTTACTGTCTTCTTCCATTTCGAGAATGACGAAATCCACAAGAAAAGTGAATTTCCAACTTCAACGAGCATATTTTCCGCTATTCCAATAGGGTGTTGGAATGATCGATCGACTAGTCTTACGCTCATTTGAGTAGGTTTGAGAGTTTCGAGAGATAATTTAGCATATAGAGAATATGGCATGAGATTAATGTTAGCACCAAGGTCGGCTAAAGCATTGCATGAGAAAGCTTTGCTGAAAGTACAAGGGATAAGGAAACTTACGGGGTCTCCAAGTTTAGGTGGAACTTTGTTTTGAATCATAGCGGAACTTTTATCGCTAAGGAAAGCGGACGAGATTTGTTCGAGTTTATGCTTATTGCTTACGAGTTCTTTGAGAATTAAGTTAAAAATTTAATTTTAATAGTCAAAAACTCAATTTAAAATTTGCCATAGTTTGGCATTCGGCTTAAAACACATTCCAAACAAGAGGTACACATTGTTTTCGAATGTAGTGAATCATGATCGATGTGTTTAGGAATAGAAAAGTCTCGGTACTTTCTAATATTAAACTAGTTAAAGCCCGTAGCTTAGGTCGATGTTTTTGGTTTATAAGTAATATGGCACCAAAGCTATGGGAAAGCCTTTCAAGGCCCATTGGTCCGCGGACCACATTGGGAGTAATATATAACCCTCTACATTGCCTTGGAGAGGGTGTCGAGATGTCACCAGTGGAATTCTACTATGTTTTTTTTTTTTGGTTTTTTTTTTTTAATCTATTTTGTTGGTTGGTTGGTTGTATTCTCATTTTCACCTTAATGCATTTCATGTTCTTTACTTTCTCTCACTAGAAAATACATCATTCCTTCCACACTTTCTCTCTCTCTAGTTCTTACTTGAATATTAAAAGATTACTTGTATTCTACAATTGGTATCAAGAGCCATGGAGTGATTTGTTTAGTTTTTGTGTTTGTTTTCTTTTTGGTTCGTTGGCTTTTCCTTTTACTTCGTACGTATATTTCTTCTTTTTCTTTTGTTTTCAAAGCTTAGTCATACACTAAAGGATCATTTACTTAGGTAAAGTTGATCTAGTATCTTTGGATATAGGTGTATTTGCTTTGGATCAAAGAAAAACTCATTTTTATTTATTTTTTATTTTCAAAAAACCTTATAAAGTACAAATCTTGATTTTGAAATTATCGGCTTAAAACCATAAAGTTGTAATTTTTAAGGTACCTTAGGTTTAAGAATACTAGTTGTACAAGAAATTTTGGGAAAAAAAAACAATCCAAAAAGGTTGTCTTTTTTGTGTCTTTAATATTTTGAGTTCCTTCCGTTGTATTACACTAATTTGCTGTCGTTTAGTTTGTATCAGAATTCGACAAACTCTAGTCGGTTACACGATATTGGTCAATTTAGTGTTACCCGAATTCGCAATTTAGTGTTACCCGAATTTTAGTTTTTGCTTAAGTACCCAAATTGGCAATTTAGTGTTACCCGAATTCGCAATTTAGTGTTACCCGAATTCGCAGTTTTGCTTAATCACCCGAATTCGCAGTTTTGCTTAAAGTTTCCGAATTGGCATTTAATGTTACTCGAATTTAGAGAGTTCCGCCCACCCCACAAGCTCCACCCATATTGTACGCCCACAACCTTTCACGTCGTTTCCCGAACTCGCAGTTTTGATAAGTAACCATTTTGGCAATTTTCAGCAATACTCGAATTCGCAGTTTTCTTAGTATCACCCGAATTGGCAATTTTCAATAACACCCGAATTGGCAGTTTTATTAGTATCACCCGAATTGGCAATTTTCAGTGACACCCGAATTCGCAATTGGCTTAATCAACCGAATTTGCAACTTTAACTTAAAACTTAAATTATTTAATCAAAATTATACGATTTTTATTTCTTGACTTGTAAATTCTCTGTGAAAACACTTACTTGTTTTTCTGGTTTTGCCAAGAATTGTAAAATCCTCGTGTAGTTTCAAGACTTAAAAATCACACAAAAGACAACACCCTCAAACACAATTACTTTGTCTATCACTCGCTCGATCCAAACAGATATATCTTATAAACATTACAACATTTCTCAATGTCGACTCTTGCCGGCAAAGCGATGCTTTAGGGAGTCTGACTTCGTTACCCATGTTGGAAAATGATATGTACGATTCTTGGAATAGCAAAATGGAGTTATACATGATGAATAGACAACATGGACGAATGATCCTTGAATCCATTAAGAATGGTCCACTCACATGGCCTTTAATTGAGGAAAATAGAGTGACTAGACCAAAGAAATATTCAGAGTTATCTGCTACGGAAGCAATTCAAGCTGATTGTGATGTCAAAGCAACAAAATATTATTCTTCAAGGACTACCACCAGAGGTCTATGCATTGGTTAGCAACCATAAAGTCGCCAAGGAACTTTAGGAAAGAATTCAACTTCTCATGCAAGGAACTTCATTGACGAAACAGGAAAGAGAGTGTAAGATTTATTATGAATTCGATAAGTTTGCATATAAGAAGGGGGAAACACTACGTGATTTCTACTTGAGATTTTCATTAATACTCAATGACATGAACATCTACAATATGAAACTGCAACAATTTCAAGTGAACACCAAGTTTTTGAATACTCTTCCTCCCGAGTGGAGCAAATTGTGACAGATGTCAAACTGGTTCGGAATTTGCACACAACTAACGTTGATCAGCTTCATGCTTACTTGGGACAACATGAATTTCATGCATATGAGGTTCGTTTAATGCATGAACGCAACTCGGATCCGCTTGCTTTGGTTGCAACCTATTAGATGACATAGTCTCCTTATCAAACTCATCAAAACTCATACCAAACACTCAATTTCAACAACAAGTTTCACCATATCAGTCTTCACAATATGGTTCACCTTATCAGTCTTAACAATACTCAAATATTCAATCATCAACACCTCTTTCACTCACTTATCCATCCAATATTTATCAATCACCAGTTCACCACAATGTTTATTCTCCATCATCATCCATCCCTCAATTGGAATATGCTCCCTCAGTTAACCAACAACCTAAATTTTCCCACCCAGACTCTGGTCTAATTGTTCCAGTGTTCCGAAAAGGTGATGATCCTACCATCAATCACATGTTGTCTTTCTTAACTACTGTTGTTACTTCCCGCTATCCCACTACCAATAACCAACTGAGGAATTCGTCAAACCCTAGACAACAAGCTACCATTAATAATGGAAGAGTAACCTTACAACCAATTCAGGGGAGACAAACTTCTTTAGCTGTGGGTAATTCAAGGACTTACACTCCAAGAGCAAGTAGAAGCAATTCTGGGAAACAAAGGACTATTATTTGTTACAACTGCAAAGGGGAAGGCCACATGTCCAAACAGTGCACTAAACCAAAGAGGAAACAGGATGATTCATAGTTTAAGGATAAAGTTTTCTTGGTACAAGCTCAAGCCAGTGGTCAAATTCTACATGAGGAGGAACTAGCATTTTTGGCAGATCTAGGAATTCTAGAAGGTCAAGCCATACAGACTGTCATTACTTATAATGTTGCTTATCAAGCTAATGATTTGGATGCATATGACTCTGATTGTGATGAACTTAACACTGCCAAAGTTGCTCTCATGGAAAATTTATCTCATTATGGTTCAGATGCTCTCGTTGAGGTACACAATCATGATAATGTGAATAATAATATGCTTAATAAAGCTGTGCAGGCGATGCCGTCTTCTGAACAGTCGAATGTTGTGAACCATTCAGAGACTAAAATAACTAGTGATAGCAATATCATTCCTTATTCTTAGTATATGATTGAATCACAACAGGTAGCTGTTTAGAATTTTAACTCCTCTACACAACAAGATGCACTGATATTATCTGTGATTGAACAACTAAAACCCCAAGTAGTTAACTGTACCAAGATAAATCTGGACAATAAAAGTGTCAATGATACTTTAACTGCTGAGCTTGAAAGATATGAGGAACAAGTTAAAGTTTTGAAAGAAGGACAAAATGTTGATTTAAAGAGTAATGATAACGTTTCAGATTCAAGTGCACAGTCTGTAGAGATTGATCGTCTTAGACAAACTCTTTCTGAACATTTAAAAGAAAAGGAATCTTTAATGTATACAGATACTCTTCTCAAAAATGATTTTAAGAAAGAAGAATCTAGGAACATCGATAGAGAGATTGCTTTAGAAAAGAGAATCAAACAGCTAGATAATATTGTTTTTAAAAGAGATCAATCCGCACAAATTGTTCACATGTTGACGAAACCTCAGTTTTTCTATGATCATACGACTAAACAAGCTCTAGGTTTTTAAAATCCTTTCTATCTGAAGAAAGCTCAGCAGTTGGAACCAAAGCTTTATGTGTCACACCCGACAATTTTTGAAAATTTTAAATTACTATTTTAACCTTTGACTTGTTGGTTCCGACTTGACTTTTTGACTTTTGACCTTTTACGGTCACATAAAAATGATTACCGCGTAGCCGGTAAATTTTTGAAA
>BQNB010003370.1:0-65000 GCA_026074375.1 Tanacetum coccineum
TTTGTGATTGAAGAAAATTGATTTTCTTGTTGTTCTTGGTGCTCTAGTTCATAACAAAGAGAGAAACAAGAGATGTGTGTGTAAAGTTTTGGTAAACTATGGGAGGAAATGGAAGGCACATGGTTTTGAATGAGTTATGCATGCAAGGGAGTTAAGACAAGTGTCTTAGACACTTGTCCTAAGAAGGACACGCCACAAGGGTGGTGTTGACCAAGTTTTTGGTGTCTTATTTATAGTGTAATTGTTGTTTAGGGTATAAATTTTAAGATAGGTAGGTAGTTTTGAGGCTAACGGGTATAAACGTAAAATAAAACGAGAGTTAAGGCGAAACCACGAAGTAAAAACGAACAAGTTAAAAATAGTTCTACGAAAATCGTGATACTTCTCTGAAAATTTTAGTTTACGTACGGTACTAGACGAACAATAATTATAAACATTGTTCTTAATAATTTTTCGTAAGGTACGAAAAGTGCTTAACGTAGGATTCGCCGATTCTTTGTAAACGTTACTTAATTTTGCAAACGTAAACCCTAATTTCTTCCCGTTTAGTCGTGAGTTCATATTTCAACATAAAAATGAAAATTATAATTAATACTCGAGAATAAAATAACGACCTAAAATTGACGGATTGTCACAAAATGACAATCCCGTTTCTGAGTCATTTGAATGATTGCTATTGTGAAGAAAAGAAGGGATCATATGGACTGAAATTTTAGAAAACTTACTCATATGGGGCTTCACATATCGATAAATCCATACCCCGAAAGGAGAAAGACCCAGGGAGTTTCACTTTACGTTACGATATTAATAATGTTTGCTTTGATAATGCCCTTGCTAACTTAGGAGCTAACGTAAGTTTCATGCCTCTCTCGACCTACCTTAACTTAGGTTTAGGCGAATTAGCTCACACTAAGTTGATAGTTTAATTAGCAGATAGGACCGTGAAATATCCAAAAGGAATTGCTGAAAATGTGCTAGTAGGGATTGGTAAATTTGTTTTCCCAATAGACTTTACAATTCTTGATATGCCCGAGGATGTCAAAGTGCCCTTGATCCTCGGAAGACCATTTTTGTCTACCGCCTATGCTAAGATTGATGTATTCAAAAGGAAAATTACTTTGAGGGTTGGGGAAGAGAAAATAATTTTTAAAAGTGTTAAACCTGCTAGTAGTTTAATTAAGAGGGTCTACATGCTAAGCTTAAGAGAAAGAATGGAACTTGATATAGAAGCTAGGCTAATGGGAGAGACTTTGGTGTTAAATAGATCATTAGACCCTTTATTTGGTGATTACATAGAACTAAACGATCTTAATGAACCATTAGAGCTTAGGAGAGATCAAGTTGATTATTTAATGCCCACCATTGAGGAAGGTAAGGTAACTGAGGAATTTAGAATTAGGAATGATGCTAAAATGGTTAGCAAAAATTTTAGAAATCCTAGTGACTATGAGCATGATAAGAAGATCCGTATAAGCTGCCCCTATAATCTGAAGTTTTCATGCATGATAGATTTTAAATTTTTACATGCTAATTTTTTCCCTATCTTGTACGTAAATGTGATGTCCAAAAAGTTTTATAATTCTATAAGGAAGGACAAATTAGAATACAAGTGAACCAATGTAGTTGGAGCCTTAATGAACATACATATCTTTGTTGGAACTTTTTCTATCTTAACAGATTTTGCAGTTTTAGAAGATATGGATACTTATCGTGATGAAAGAATGGGCGATGTTATTTTTGGTGAACCGTTTTTAAGAGAAGTTGGGATTAATGCAAGACGGTTTGATGCATTGATTACCATTTACAATGGTAATGGAGAAGTTACTCACCAAATGGTGCGGTCACATCCGAGGTTTAAATGCCATACTAATGAACAATGCAATAAGATCCCGCCATTACTAAAGGTGAGTGAAGAGGATAAGATGAATGGGATCTCGCACTCATACCAAAAGCTCAAGAGTTTCAACAAGGGGGTCTTGAACTTAGGACCCGAATATGTCCGAGATACGAAGATGGAAGAATGGCTCACACGCGGGCACATAAGCGTGCATGAGATGATGTGTAGAAAGTTGTAAGGAAAAAGTCTAACTTAAAGACTAGCTGAAAGAAAAGTGCTTCCTGAGAGACAACTCAGATTGTTATTTATTTTTATTGAGTCTGTCTTCCCAGACATCAATACGGCATATCCGCTCCATACCATACGGCGTATTAATTATCTGGACGTTATCAGTCCTTTATTTTTATGCACTTTAAACATTATTGTCAGTTCTGTCAATCCGGCGTATTCATGTATATGATACGACATATTCAACAGACTGACCCGTATTTAGATACTTTTTATAGGTTTCTCAGTACGACGTATTCTAGTTTATGGATACGGCGTATTAGTTTCCTATACAATTTATTTAGCTTATTTAATTAACCGTAGATACCCGAGATAGGATTTTGCATGTTTTTTCTATATTTTGCACAGCATAGGACCTGTTGCATAAGAAAATCGACGAAGTTGAGAAGTATCAATCATCTGGAATCACTATGTGTAATATTATAAGTCATGCTGGAATATAGACACGTATACAACACACATCCTTGCTCATAAACTCAACATGGAGAATCTACCAAGCAAAATATAAGGGGGAGTTTCTCATTCTAATTCTTTAAATTCCAGTTTTAATGTTTTATCTATACAACGAGGACCTTGTATAATTCAAGTGGGGGATGGGAATTAGAATGATACTTGTCCACATAACCTGCACACAATAACCCGTATTAGATATTGTAAGAATTTAATCTTATCCGTTTCCAAATGTTTACCCAAATTCCACAAAATATGAGTGTGCCGGTGATGTTGTAGACTTTAGAACTTGGCTTGGTATATCTATTCGAGACTATAATAAGGAGTACTATGGATTTAGATGGAGTAACTTGTTTAAATTGGTAAATTTCTAGGATTACACCCAAAAAGCCTATACATGTTGTTTATTAACTAACTACACTGGTTAGTTAAATCGCCATATAAACCCTTTGTTTACTCTTATCTTAAGAGTAAGATACCCCTAGAAAAACCAATAAAGCCAATCATTTAGAAATAACACCAACTGTTTGTTTCGTTACACCTTTACACCTTAGCCTACCCTGTTAGATTAAGTCCATTTATCAGTTACTAGTTGCTTAAAGTGTAAAGTATGTATTTCTTGAGTCTTGTGTCAATTTTCTATTTTTGGTACGGTTGGGAAGAAATTTTGCACATTGCAAATGGGAATGCATAAAGTAGTCAAAACTCATGTATTTTTACTACCAACACAATTATTGGTACGTCCGAAGAATAAAAAATTATCGAAGGAATTATTCGAAGTTATTATGATCGTGAAGATGGTGAAATTACACAGAGTTTCGTAGTTAGCATATGAAAAAAAAACGAAAAAATTAAAAAAATCACAACAAAAAGAGGAGGAAAGTTTGAAGATAATCGATTTGCCAAAGCTTAGATCGAAGGAATTGTATGAAGGATCGATTATTCGTTGATACGTCTAAAAGTCAACGATGTAAAGTTTTGTATAAAGTGGTAGATATCACCACTTGTCTTGTAAAAGTATGTAAAGTATGGGATGTTTAGGAAGTTGACTGTTACGGGAACGCCAACTTAGGTTGATGTTTTTGATCTATGATCAAGACGTGTGTAAATAGTTGTGTCTTTTTCATGGTAACGGTCGAGAAAAAGTGTCTAGCAACTTGTATCTTAGACCTAGTATATTTGTTTCTTATTTTTATTTAACAACAATTTATTTCCCTTTCCTAATCATTAACCATGGGTTTTACGCGAATGAGGATGTGATCGAGCATGCATGTCTATTCCATCGTTATGGCTATGTATGCATGTCTCAGCTGCCTTGTTGGTTTATTACTATAGGTGAAAGTTATAAGATCCCTACCCTATATCATTCTTCATCCTAACCCTTGGTTAAACTCGAATGAGGATGTGATTGAACACACATGTCTATTTCATCGTTACGGCCATGTATGTGTGCTTTAGCTGCCTTGTTAGTGTGGTACTTTTAGTGAAAGATTGTAGAATGATCAACCCTAAGCCTTATAATAAAAACCCATTTTACCTTTATAAACTTGTTACTCCTTAGCTCTAGTGGTGGAGATGTGTATCCTTGCCAAGCCTATGATAGAATACTCGTCACGACCGAGCAATTAAGCAAATTAGTTACATGTTACCATGTAGATTAGTTGGGTGATTTGAGTATTTTCATCTTCCTATTTTGTAAGGTGTTTGGTTGTGTACTTGTAATAGATCAAATAAATGCTTAACAGAAAAATCCTTAGGGATACATTTTAATAAACTTCTAAAGGCTACTTGAGGACAAGTAGGATTCAAGTGGGGGGATATTTGATGACATCAAATAACATCACTTTTATAGCATCATTTATCCCATGAAAATAACCTATTTTATATAATTATTGCAAATAATTGTTACTTAATCGTTTGTATTTGAGAATTATAGTAATTATGGAGTACTTGGTGAAAGTTAACTAAAAGGCACACATTCTGAAGCTTAAACAAAGAAATATGAAGAAAACTAATTCTGACATCCAATACGCCATATCCATCACGGAAGATAAGGCGTATCTATGCCTGCACTTCACTAATGACCACAAAGGAAACAAGATCAATATGTCATATCCAGAGAATCCTATACGCCGTATTCAAGCTATGGAAATAAAATATTCTAGAAGATATCGAACGTGGTCCCTACTCTAAGAAACCCACAATACGTCATATCAAAGACTTTCGATACGCCGTATTGATATTTTTCCAAACCTTATAAATAGAAAACTTAAAAACGAGTTTTAAGTGTGCTAAATCATATTTTCGATACCTAAACCATAAAAGTTGATTTTTAGAGGAGAAGAAAAGCAGAAGAGGTCTTGCAACATAATTAATTCCATAGGAAACAACTTGTAATCTCCTATACTCTTGTAATCGTTCAGTTTTTGGTATCATTCGTTAACTCGGTTAGTTTACTTTGGCTAAATTATTATGTTTGTATTGATTATGATGTTTAAAGGCTAATACCTTCGGGTATTAGCCATTATTATGAAGATCTGAATGTTTGGTTTGTTTATCTTGATTGCTTAATTTATCGTTGAATTATTGATTATGTTTATCACATGATACTTGTTTATGTGCTTTAATATGTGACCTATCATTCAACTGGATCTAGTGATACAAACCAAGTAATCTAGATGCCGGGATGGCTCTCCATATAGTAATTCATATAGGTGGAACAAATAGGATCACAAATAATGTCTTGCTTGCCTTGGTTTCATGAACAAGTTAGGCTACCATAGGTCATGGCATAGGACTAACAAATAATGTTATAATTCTTTGGTATAGAGTGGATTATGAACTACCACCCAATACAAGTTACCGTTAAGCAGTAAGTGGGTAAAGTCTCTATGAGCTAGGGTTCATACAACATACACCGTGTTGTCCTCTAGATGAATTATAATTAATAAACTGGATGCTTTATGCGTATACATTTAATTGTGACATAATTCTTCGTGTCTAGGTTTAAGGAGGAAGTACCACCTTAATCTTAAGAATGATATGTCGCCTTGAGATAAGTAATCATTGCACTAAATAAACAAACCAACATTCTGATTGGATTAATAATGGTTAATACAGTTTTCTTATATTTGGCTAGACCGCTCTTTTATCTTCTGTTAATTTGCTTGCGTGCGTTTTAGTGTCTTAAGTTGATTTTAGTCACCACCAAACCCGTGCCAGTCTCTCAGGCTGTAAACCCCCATTATCCATTAGATTTAGGATTGACATAGGTTTAGCATAGGTTTAAAATAGAATAGAATTAGCTTAGTTTAGATAACCAAAATATTAAAAATTTGAAAGATTGTTTCTCGCTCTTAGTGATCGACACCTTACTTACCATGAAACTCCCATCTAACCAGGTACACTGCCCGTGAAAGTGTTGTTTTAGGTAAAGTTGGTAAAATATAAATTTAAAACTTGAAATCATAAAATACACCTACACGACGACATAATCAACCGTGCAAACCGAAACCCTTTAAGTTACTAAATTAAGTAACCTCTACATGAATCCACACTACACGTCACCCGATATCACTTGCATGCTAGTTCCCAAACTAACGATTATCGAATATCGCGTACCCGATATAGAATACCAAAAAGTAGGTTTTCTTACTCATTGCCTAAAAGAAGGTTTCTACTGTTCGTATATATAGCAGTTTATATAAGTAATGTTCTTGAATGTTAGTACTGCTACCAAGTATATATGAGTATTAATACTGTTTGTGATTGCTAATTAATGGTACTGTTCACTGTTGGGCTTTGAAAGTTTGTACTGTTCGACAAGAAAAGGTTAGTACTGTTCAAGTTTATGTTTGTACTGCTTTTGTTGTCCGAGAAACGAGAGTTTGTACTACTAATGGTGTCCGAGAAGTAGTTAATAGTGCTAGTCGTTGCCAATATCAGATAACACACAGCAAAGGATGTCGGACAGAACTGACAGTTTCTTAAAGTACTTGGTTTTTTGGATGGATTTGGATCTCAAATAGAACTATTTTTCAAATAGTTTATTCTTATTGATTTATGGCTCGTATTTTTGGAGATTTATTGAAGATGTGATTACGAAGAAGATTATTTATCACTTATTTGACGATGAAGTGGAATTTCTTGGATGTGTGATCTTATCATATCTTTTAGCCTTGGAGATAACTTGTTCGTGCTTTCATGATTTTATTGACAAAGACTTGATTGATCTAGTTTTACCTAATGTAAGGAGGTACGTTGTAGTACTCATAGGTATTTACTATCACTTAAAGGAGTTACGTTATTGTGCTCAGTGTCTCATAATAGATAAGGATTTTATCAAGAGATCGAGGTCTACTCTTAGAGAAGAAGTGTGAGTTTCTTTATCATATTTTAGTGCAAGACATAAGACACAAGTTTGGGTTATTCTACTTCAGCATCAAATTCGTTATACTCTATTTTCTTCATCAGTGATCACTACATAGAGCCTACAGAGTTCGAGATTTAAGAGATGGTAAACATATGGGTTTCAGGGGAAGCTTATTGACTAAATGTTTAACCATCTACATGCATCACTTGAGGGGAAGTGTTTACAAGTTGCTTATCTATTGAAGACCTCTCTAGATGATTACAAAAAGGGGAAGAAGTTTATAAAGTTATGATTTGCAGCTTATTATATGCGGTGGCATGTTACAAAGGAAGTCTGAATTAAGAAGATTTTGTTTCATTCAGGGGGATGATTACATCTCAACTTCAGGGGAAGCTTTGGCTTTATGATGAAGTTCGTACATGACTTTGTTTGTTTTGTCATCATCAAATAGGGGAAGATTGTTGGGATTCTTGATTTGATGAGACAAAATGAATAAAAGAATGAAACAAAAGGACTTAAACACAAAGGAGGAATTTTACAAAAGATGAAGATTTCAAAAGATCTCCTTAAAGAAGGAAACAAGATCAACATTGATGACTTGCTTAAAAAGATAAAGATCAAGTTATTAATGCTATTAAATAGCATTAATTATTGATAGGAAAGAATTAATGTTGATTAATGATACTTTAATAGTTTCCTAATTTAATTATGATTTCCTTTGTAAACCTAAATATCTCTAGTATATAAAGAGATATTAGGTCATAGGTTTTAATATCCATAAAAGTATGTGAGTGTGTACACAAAGGATCAATGTAGACGTCTAGTTGGTGTATGTAGCCTCAAGGATCTTTGATCCTTGTTACAGGTGGTAACCATTCTATACTGATCATATAGAATTGAGGCTTGGTGGAAACGTATGATAATAAAACCTTGTTCAATAACATTGATGATTCTTATTTATTCCGTTGTGCATTAATTTATCTTTGTTACTGTTAATCCTAGATATAATGTCTAAAGAACCTGAGCTTAAACGATCTAAGGAGTTATTTTTGACTCCACAAATTCTAATGAACACACAGATTAACAAACAAAAGCTTGAATATATTAATATGAATATTCAAAATAGTATTAGGGTTACAAAATCTTTAAGCTATGAACAATGGTATGATTTATGATACCAAACTCTATGCCCTTGGACCTCCTTTTATATACCAAGGAGTCCTAACAGGCTTATAATATTTTCCTAAGTTATCATGATCTTCTAAACAAATAACTTATGCGTATCATTTACAAAAATATCTCATACTTATCACATAAGCAATCTTTATCTTTTCTTCTGTCTTTATCCATCCATTAACAGTAGAAACTCTTTCAGCAGTCTTAATCCTTTAGCAGTTGTAACTTTGTATCAGTAGACTCTGAACACAAGTAATAGTAACTTATACACTAGCAGCATTAACTGTGTATAAGCAGTAGTAACTACTTAGAATATTTTCTTCAATCTTCATCAGTTTTTCATTCACAAACCTGAGCAGTCTTAACTTCCACTAGGAGTAGTATCTTTGTACTGGCAGTCTTAACCACTTAGGATAATTCTCATTAGCAGCACTAACTTTGATGAGCAGCATTAATATCCATAAGAGCAACAACAACTCCAACAGCATCAAGAAGTCTTTTAATCTCAACATGCCTCCCCTAAACTTGATATTTATTTTTAAAATCATCAAGTTTCATTCAAAGCCTCATCAATCACCAGGAAGATGTTTCCAAGCATTTCATTTATTCTTGAGCTGTTTTATGATAAGCTTAAGAAGTTGATAACACATTTCATTAAAATTATCAGCTTGCAGCTTCCTATTAAGCATTTCAGTAATTGTAGCGGGTGTAAGGGGATATTTCTTCTCAACCAACATGTAGATCATTCCAGATTGCAATGTTAAGCAATGTACTCCACAAAAATCAAATAATTTTAACTCAATACCCTATACATTTGTTGCAACTTCCAGACTTCATCTTCTACATTTGGTTCAAACATAGTCTTTAAATCACCCCATAATACTCTCTCATAACCATCTTATGGCCTTGTTGATCCATGCTTAGCTTTTACTAATCTCTACAGAGTTTCCAAATCTTCCTTGTCAAAGCTTCAAAGCATTTGAATAAAGGCTGAGTACCTTTTTGAACTTCCATCACCTTTTATAATTTGATAGTGGCTGATATTTCCTTCTTTAAGGATCTTTCAATCAACAATGCTTGGAGGTTTAGTAGCCAAAGGAATATCATCAATTGCTATATCCTCTTCATCAGAAACTATTGTTATTAAGCTTTGAAGCTTAACTGTTTCTTGCTCATCATTCATCTTTTGCTTCTTTGCATTCTCTTGTTCTAGCTCATCTCCTGCTCTCTTTGAACTATCCTCTGGTCTTGTTTCACTGCCTTCTGCTCTTACTTCACTACCTTCTACCAATTCTGTGTCCATATCTACAAATGTGTTTACCCTTTTCATAGCTTTGTTAAATCATTCTTGGATATTGGCAAAGGACTTGTTCTTTAAGTCTTTGGGCTTCCATCCTGCCATATTCTTCAAATAGGCATACATTATACTCCTTTGTTAAGCTTTTGTGGGTGGCTTGTTCCTCTTTTCTTCTGCTCTTTTTGCAGCAAAGTGTTTCTTTCTTGCTTCTAAGAGTTGTACAAACAACTTTATCTTCTCTTCAATGCTCAACTCTTCTTGTTCCTCTGCTTGCAACCTTTGAGCTAATTCATAGTCAGTCTCAACCTTATCCTGAATATCATTCCATTGTGTGATTAAGGCATCATTGGCTTCTTCTTTTTCCATTGCAAGCCTTAATTCCTCATAAAATTAAGCTTGTAGCCTTATAGCTTCTTGTTCATCAAAGAGGACTTGATATTTCTTCTTCATCTTTAAAGGTTCTTCAACCATGATTCCTTTACCCTTATCCTTTGAAGGAATTATTGTTGTTGTTGTTATTGATTCACTTGGCTCTTGAAGAAGAATTCCTTTAGTAGTTGCTGTTGTAGCAATAGTAACCTTAGGTTTTATACTTTTCAATTCTGCCAATGCTTGAGCCAAAGTTATTTCATCTTCAGTTATTGTAGCAACATTAACTGTTTCTTTAGCAACACTAACTACTTCTTTAACAACATTAACTTCATCATCTTTCTTCTTAGTAGCAACTTCACTTTCAATAACCACTTCATCTCCAGTCAAAGTGTTCACGTCAAACATATCAGCATCATCTTGATCATTTATCTATGTGAAAATTGACTAAGTAGATATCTTCATGAGCATCAATATCAGCTATCCTCCCCTGTTTTGATGCATCCTCTTCACCCAAACTCTCTTCTTAAGAGGATTCCACTCTTCTAGATAATCCAACCTTGTATAATCTTTTAAGCCTGTGAGTTCTTGACCTATTCTTCTTTTCTAGTCTCTTGACCTTCTTTTTCAGACTTGTAATCTCCTAAGTTTGAGTGGTCTTTGTGTTCTCCAGGTCAATAACTCTTTGTTGCAATTTGGTACAAAATTCCATCAATTCAGTTAGTTAAATACTATCCTCACCACTTCTAAGTATGTTACCTCTTAAGAATAGTGGATCATTAGAAAGTTTAGATACATTCTCAGACCTAGTCTGAGCAATGGTATCCCCCATGGTGTCTTGGCGCATGGGACCAGTTCCAATGGAACTTGGTTCATTAGGTGTTTCCTTGGATTGGGTCTTAGAGATGTTACCCCTATCATGCTTTGTATTTAAGCCAGTAGCAGTAGTGGTAGCCCTTTCCAAACTGTCATCCCTCTCCTTATAGATAGCCTCATCTGCTACATTCTCCACAGGAACACTAGACTGAGGAATCTTAGTGTCCTTTCTCTTAGGTTTCTTAGGCCTCTGTTTCCTTTGAGGTTGTGATTTTTAGGGTAGAATAATGGTGGGTGTGTGATAGGGATCAGTTGGCATGTCTGAACCTTCACCATGTTCTTGTTGAGCTTATACCATCATAGTTGAGAACAAGGGTGTTACTCTTCATGTTAGCAAAAACCTTCTTTATGTGAGATGGTGCAATATAAATTCTGTTGTGATTTTACATCCCTTCTAATTGATTATCCAAAAATACTTGCACAAATCTTGGATACATCAAGAATTTGCCAGTACTATCCAAGTTCTTCACCATACTTTCAAAAATATAGTTGGAAAATTAAACTTTTAGCTTGTGGCTAAACAGATAATTACAGAAGTCATAGTGCTACTAAACTCATTCCATGCAGTAGTCTTAGCACTTAGGCATTGCAAAATAATATGAATAAGGAATTTCCATTAAGGGGAAAAGAATGCCTTATAAAATATAAGCTTCTATGAAAGTTTTTCATACCCTATAAGTGTAAGCTGCTCAAAAATTGTAGCATTAGATAGACATTCAGTACCTTCAGCATCTTCTAATTGAAGATCTCTTCTCATATTTGCTTTAGTGATAATCACCTTCTTCCCATCTACTAGGGCTTGTAACTGAACTTCCCCATAAATAGTTTTCACCTCTATAGTAGCCCAAAATTGTGTAATGCATGAAGTATATATTGTAGGATTAACGGTTAAAGCATACTTAATAGGGTGTGCATTCAGGAAATCAACAATTTGTTCAAACCCCTCACTCTCAGCGGGTTTAGCTAAAAACACGACCATGTTGTGAGTATCAGCAAAGTTTAGGGTCGACATTGTGTTGGGTTTTGATGATGGATGATAAAATTAAGTTAGGGTTTATGATTAAAGAGTATTTGAAAGAGTAAAATCGATGAAACAAATTATTGAAACCCGTAATTGAAGTATTTATGAAAATACCCTCACCAGCATTAACCATCACCAACAGTAGTAAGTTATGCCTGACAGCATTAACTTTCACTAGCAATTGTAAGTTTATGCCTAGCAGCATTAACTTTCAATTACAGTCTAAACACTCTGTCTCTCTTTCTGTTTTTCAACTCACCAATTCTCTCAATTCTTTTACTCGCCAAATTACTATGTCTGTTTTTATTTCACACAGCTCTCTTTCTGTTTTTATTCTCACCAATTCTCTCAATTCTTTTTCTCACCAAATCACTCTGTCTATTTTTACACAACAATTCCATTATTAATCTAACACTTTTCTTTGCTTTTCCTTTAAAATGTTAGTCTAAAAACAGCAAAATACAATCCAAAGCAATTTTCACAAAAAGCATAGTATTAATTATACTTAGCAGTTGTAAGTATAACTAACAACATTAATGCAGTAGTATTAAGTATAACTAGTAGCACTAATTATACTTAACAACCGAAACTCTTTATTGACATAAATAACAGTACTCATCCATTCAAAACTGTTTTAAAAGAGATAAATTTTTTTAAAGATTAATCATTCCAATACTAGCAATCAAATATTGAAATCTACTAACATCAAAAGCTTTTGTAAGAAAATCTACAACATTTATGTTAGTATGGATTTTAACCATTTGAATTAACTTCTTTTCATTGCTATATCTAATAAAGTGATGTCTAATCTCAATATGCTTTGTTTTTTTAATGAAAAACAGGATTTTTAACAATGCAAATAGTACTATTATTGTCAATAAATATTTTGGTATGCATAAAATTATACCCATAATCAAGAAGTTGATTTTGAATCCATAGTACTTGTCCACAACAACTTGAAGCAACAACATATTTAGCTTCTGTTGTGGAATTTGCAACCACAGTTTGTTTCTTGCACTGCCATGAAATCAATCTACATCCAAGGAATTGACAACCTTCTCTTGTTGACTTCCTATCCAAGCTTGCTCCAGCATAATCACTATCAGTGTATGCTACCAAATTAAAAGGTGAATCTTTTGGATACCAAAGGCCCAATTTAGGTTTACCTTTTAAGTATCTAAAAATTCTTTTTACAACATGAAGATGTGACACTTTAGGGTTAACTTGGTATCTTGCACGGGCACACACTGCAAACATAATATCAGGTCTTAAAGAAGTAAGATACATCAATGAACCAATCATTGATCTATATAAGTGAACATCCACTTCTTCACCATCTCTATCCTTGAGCAAAGCCTTTTGAGTTTCCATAGGTGTGCTTGCTGTCTTGACATCAGTAAAAGCAAATTTCTTCAAAATCTCAGTCATATACTTGTCTTGACTGATAAAAATTTCATCCTCATTCTGCTTTACTTGCAGTCCTAAGAAGAATGTGAGTTCACCCATAGAACTCATTTGAAACTTCTTATGCATCATCTTCTCAAACTTAGTGCATAATGACTTCTTTGTAAAGCCAAAAATGATGTCATCTACATACACTTGAACTAACATAATATAAACTTTGTCCCTTCTGATAAACAAAGTCTTGTCTATCTTTCCTCTCTGAAACCCATTGTCTAATAAATAAGTTGACAATATTTCATACCAAGCTCTAGGAGCTTGATGTAGTCCATAAAGTGCCTTTTCTACTTTGTATACTATGTCAGGGAAGTCTGGATCTTCAAATCCTGGTAGTTGACAAACATAGACTTCCTCTTCAATCTTACCATGAATAAAAGCACTCTTGACATCCATCTGGTACGCCACAAAGTATTTAAATGAGGCATAGGCTAAAAATAGCCTAATTGCTTCAATTCTTGCAACAAGAGTAAAAACTTCATCATAGTCTATCCCTTCTTCTTATGTGTATCCTTGAGCAACCAACCTTGCTTTGTTCTTTATCACAATACCTCTTTCATCCTTCTTATTCCTGTAAACCAATTTAGTCCCAATAGCCCTTTTTCTATTTGGTAAATCCACCAGGGTCCATACCTTTTGTAATTTGAATTGTAGAAGCTCATCCTGTATAGCTTCTATCTAGCTTGGATCCTTTAATGCATGAACTACCTTTTTGGGTTCTTCTTGTGATAAAAAGCAAGCAAACAAGTAATTTTGAAAGTCTTTATGGTTTGTTCTTTGCAAAACTGAACTAAACAAACCATGTTCTTTCAAATTCTTTGCCATTCTTCTTGTTTGAGGTGTTGAATTCAAGTCTTTAATAATTTGTTCAACTGGATGATCTTTGTGTATTCTTGTAGATGGAATAGGACTGACAGGCATAAATGCTTCCAAATTGTTCATGTCAGCCTCTGCACCAACATCTTCATCATTATCTGAATAAATAATATCTTCTAATTCAGGCATATTTGGATCATCTGGAAGTTCAATGCTTGTTTTTGCACAACCGCATTAACTTTATTTGTGCTAGCAGCATTAACATTGTTAGTGTTGTTAGGCATAATTGAAGTAACAGTATTAACTTTGTTAGTGCTGTTAACATTGTTTCCTCTTCTTGATCATCACATTCATTTTCTTTTCTTGGATCTTCAGTAACCTTCTTTTCATCATCACTTGAAGGTTTGAATCCAACATCAAAAGAACACTTTAGACTTTGAGAGAATAATGGATTAGTAGGCCACAATGGTAGTAGAATGTAATCTTTGCCAGCTACTGTGTCCATTATAGCTTTGCCTGCATCATCACATGCTTTTGTACCTGCATTACCATTAGACTAATTTCCTATAACAACTGGCTTAAAATTCATTGACTTTGTTAGTGCATCAATATCAAAAAGCCAATTTGGTCCACTTCTTGCAATATTAGGTATATTCTTACTAAACTAGACATCCAGGTTCTCTTCAACTATCCTAGTTCTACTATTGAACACTATAAATGCTTTACTATTAATTGAGTACCCAACAAAGAATCCTTCATCAGCCTTACCATCAAACTTGCCTAAGTGATCTATGGTATTGAGAATTGTAACAGGACACCCAAATGGTCTCATAAAGCCTAAAGTTGGTTTTCTACTAAGAAAAAGTTCATAAGGGGTCTTGTTATGAGGCTTAGTTACTAATGCCCTATTTTGCACATAGCAAGCAGTATTAACTGCATTAGCCCAAAAAGTAGTAGGTAACTTTAAATCAGCTAGCATTGTCCTAGCAACCTCAATTAGTGTTCTATTTTTCCTTCTAGCTACACCATTTTGTTGAGGAGTTCTAGCTACACTAAATTCTTTCTTAATACATTTTCTTTCACAAAACTGATTCATCTCCTTATTCTTGAACTCAGTTCTATTGTCATACCTAATTACCTTAACCCTTTGATCTATTAGATTTTCTACTCCAGTTATAAAGGACTTAAGAATGCCACTAGTCTCATCCTTAGTAGCTAGAAAGAAAACCCAACTAAACCCACTGTAATCATCTGTGACAACTAGGCAATACATCTTTTTCATTAAGCTTTTTACAAATGTTAGACCAAACAAATCCATGTGCAACATATGTAAAGGTTGGCTGATTAAACTTACTATTTTAGACTTACAATATGCTCTATGTTTCTTTCCCTTTTGACAAGCAACATAGGTTTGATCATTTTTAAAAAGTTTTGAAGGTAAACGTCTTATAAGATTTCCCTTAACTAGTTTATTCATAGTTTTGAAATTTATGTGTCCAAGCCTTCTATGCGAAAGATTAGATTCATTAAATGTGGCTTTTGCAAAGAGACAAGTTAGACCTTCTTTAGGAACAATATTCTTTAAATCAACACTATACATATTGTTCTTTTTAGGAACTTTAAATAAGACATGACTTTCATTAGTTAACTTAAAGTTTAGAGATAAAACAATACATTCAGTGTCATTAAATAGAACACTATTCTTTTTGTCACACATTTATGAGACACTAAAGAGGTTAAACTTTAACTCTCTTACAAAATACACATTCTCAAAATCTAAATTACCATTTTTTCTTGTACCTCTGCCTGTGATTTCCCTCTTTGAGGTTACCTCCAAAGGCAACATATCCTCCATTAATTTCTTCAAAGTTAGTAAGATAGGACATGTTGCATGTCATATGCCTTGAGCATCCACTGTCAATCACTCCTTTATCCTACAAATCTTGTTGTGGATTGCCCTGCACATAAGATAAGAAAATCAGTCTCTTTTGGGGACCCAAGCTATCACTGACTTGGATCTGCCTTGTGCATCAATATAATCAAACTTTTTAAATTTCATTGATGCCCTATTGTGTTTGGAAACATGGTCTATTACTTTAGTCTTTGGTTTCTAAACCCAACAAGCTGAGGCCTTAACAGCATTAACCTGGTTTCCCTTAATAGCATTAAGTACTGCTCTTAGCTTAGAAGTATTAACTACTGCTTTTGGCCTAACAACATTAACATTTTTATCCTTAACAGTATTAACCCTCTGATTAAAATAACTGTTTTTAATTGTTGTTTTGTTGTTAATGGGCCTTCTAATAGTTGAATGTGCTTTATTAAAAACATGTGTCATTGGTCTTGCACTATTCATTGTTTTCTTTGTGTGAGTAGTTTTAACTTGTCTAGCAGTATTAACCAATACGGTTAGCTTTGAAGTATTTTGCCTAGCAGTATTAATTGATACTAGGCCAGATTTCATTAATACTGCTCTTGGAACTATGTTCTTTTTAGCACAGGGTTGAGTCTTTTTAGCAAAGTTCTAATGATTCACCCTTTTAGCATTGTTCCAAACTAGTTTTACCATCCTTTGATTTTTAAACTGTTTATGATGGTAATTACAGTCAACCTGCAAATGATCAAAACTTCCACATACATAACAAGCTTTGTTAAACATCTCAAAATTACTTCCTAATCTTTGAGATATCATATTATTCTAGTTTTTTAGATTACCTCTAGGAGTATGAGTGTTTTTCCTATTATGCTCAACATGATTAACAGTTTTCCTAACAGACTTTTCTTGCTTTTTAGGTTTGACAAACTCTATCTTAGCAAAACTATACTTAACTATTTTCTTTTCAATCTTAGCCTAAGGCACATCTTCTTCCTCACTATCAGACACCTAATCCTCAATAATTGGAGCACCATTATTCTTCCTAACTGATTTAGACTTTGCTTCACTAGCCTTAGCTTCACTGTTCTCAACTACAAGCTTAATAAATACAGGCTCACTTGTAAACTCTTCTAAACCAGTAAATGACAAGTCAAGTTTTGGAGGCAAGAAATTTCCTATGAAAGGAGGTGGAACTGCATTATAGCCTAATCCTTTCTTGCAATTGTCAACAATCTAACTTTTTATAAGTTTGTTTCAGCTTTTAGATGAATTTTCAAATTTGTCTACATTAAATTGAATTCCATCTTTTTCTTTTTGAGCTATTCCTAGCTTCTTCCTGAGCTCTCTGATAGCTATATCTTTACATTCAATTTCAAAGTTTAAGACCTTAATTTTTTCTTCATAAATAGACTTATTTTTCTTATAAAATTCAAGTATTTCTTCTACAGATTGTAACCCTATCTTATAAGCTACAACAATTAAATCAGATTTCTTAAAGTCTTTATGTAGCTGATCATATCGAGATTTAGAACCTAAACACGTGATATATTCTAAGATCGTTTATAGCTTAGATTGTTTAGATCTTATATCTAGGTTAATAATAACAATGACCATAAAGAATATGCATAGCGGAAATAGCATAATGAACAAAGTTATTCAACAAAGTTTTTCTTCATTATCATACACTCTAAGCCCCAATATTATTTGATCAGAATAATATGGTTACCTATCTCTAATAGTAATAGGGATCAAGTAAAACCTTGATTACCTTGAGGCTACACCACACAAACTATATGTCTATATCTCTTAGGACACACACACACACGTTTTTTCTTTTTCTGTGTACACCTAAAACCTATGACCTGATATCTCTTTATATACTAGAGATATTTAGGTTTACAAAGGGATAAACATTATACAATTAAATCTTTTAAACATTAAGGAATATCTTCTGTTATCTTTATCTTCTTAAGGAGATCTTCTAGAATCTTGATAATCTCCTACATCTTGCAGAATTCTTTAATGACAATTTTGATCCTTTTCTTTCATTACTTGTTTCTTTTGTCTCATCAAATCTATAATTCCCAACAATCTTCCCCTATTTGATGATGACAAAACAAACATGATCTTGTACGAACTTCATCATAAATCCTTTAATCAAAGCTTCCCCTGAAGTTGAGATTATGGATCTCCCTGAATGAAACAAAATCTTCTTAATTCAGACTTCCTTTGTAACATGACACACCAAGGATCTATAAGTTGCAACCTGTTAATATTTCTTCCCATTTTTGTCATAATCCAATAGGGGACTTATGAATGTAAGCAACTTTGATTTCAACCACTTCAAACCAACATCACACTACTAACCCAAACTTTACAATGACTTAAACTACCCTCTATGACGCATAACAAGAATAATGAATCCAAGCAGTAGAAATCTAAACTAGCAGTACTAATAATGAATAGTAGTAGTAAAAACCTTGACCTCGATGATGTATGTAAATGGTTAAACATTTTAACAATAAGCTTCCCCTGAAACCCATATGTTAACCATTTTGTAAATCTTCAATTCTGTAGGCTCTATGTAATGATTACTGATGAAGAAAACTAAGTATAACAAACTTGATGCTAAAGTATAATAACCTAAACTTGTGTCTTATATCTTGTATTATCCATGTGACGTCAAACTTATAAATAAATATGTGAAATATAAGTAGACCACAATCTCTTGACAAAAACCCTCATCTTCTATGAGACACATAACAAGTGATAGCAAATGTGAGCATTGAGCACCATAGTTTTGTAAATCACATACCTTTGCTATATTTTGACAAGTCTTCGTCACACCATATAAAACGAACAAGTTATCTTCAAATGTTGTAAGCCGTTTAAGATATGATAAGAACACGTACCCATGAAATTCCACTTCATCGTCAAATAAGTGATAAACAATCATCTCCGTAACCAATTAATTCAAACAATCCAATAATGAGCCTTTTAAATGTTTAAGAACATTTAAACTTTTAGAAAACCAAAACCAAAAACTTTATTCCTGTGTGTGTTGTCCGATATCTCCTAATCCATCTAAGTACCAAAACTATGTGTTACCCGATATCGATCAATACTAGCAGCTAAAACGTCTTTTAATAGTATTAATCAAACAATATTAACCTTTCAATCCTAATTAGTACCAACTTGTAACGAGCAATAGTAATGAACGTAGGCAGCACTATTCATGTATTAGCAGCACACACAAGCCTTTGAAACTACTAATGAACACGAGCAGTACTAACATAAAAGCTTGACAGTAGTAAGTGTAAACAAGCAGTACTAATCATCAATAAGCAACACTAAGTTACTCATTCCTCCTATGTTTTTAGCAACGCTTTATCTGTCATAAAACTGTCACTAATCCATTGCTAATCTGCATTCTCCTTCCTCTTATAGCTTTTAGTGACACTCAATATGTCACTAATATGTCACTAATTTGTCACTAATTCTTCATTCTCCTTCCTCCCATTCTTTTTGTGACAGCTTTTAGTGTCAGTAAGCTGTCACTTTGTGTCGTCTTTGGCAGCAATGACTATTAGAAATTGTAACTTACTATGGCAGTATTAACTCGAATCCAAATAGTACTAAGTTACCTTGTGTCATCCTTGGTAGTACAAATCTTCCCATGGCAGCACTAAAAGTATTCTTATTCGTCTTAAAGAAGTAAAACTATTTGATCCAGTAAGTCAGTCGTTCCTCCCATAACATGAAAATGATCTTGAACTTTTAGGGTTTAGTTCCAACTAACAAAACCCTAAGTTGCATAAATATCTTCCATGGAAATTAATAGCACGAATCATAATCAAGTAATGCAATACCTACTTTAAATGACTACCAAAACATTGTCACAAAAATCATACGTTTATGATATCTACAATTAGGGTTTCTTGATTTTCAAAAGTCGCCTTTATTAATCACCTTCTACTAGGGTTCATCACCAATCCAAGGATTGACTCCCAAAACTAGTAAAGACATTATGGATCGCCATTCGAATGTTGTTGTACCATGACTCATGATAAATCCTAACTTAAGGCTTCATATAACTTCTTCTTGAGTGTAATACAACCTTGATATCGAACCAGGAAACACTTGCTGCTCCTCCTTGATGTTGTTCACACATGATAACATGTTTCTGCTTTGATTACGATTAAGGTTTAACAAACCCTAATGTTGACGAATATGACTAGCATCCAAAACAAAAAACTTGAACCTTTTTTTCTTCATAAATTTAACATCAAGACAAACCTTATAGATCCTAGATCGTGAGCCACGAGGCTCTGATACCACCTGATAGAACCTAAACATGTGATAGATTCTGAGATCGTTTATAGCTCAGATTATTTAGATCTTATATCTAGGATAATAATAACAATGAACATAAAGAATATACATAGTGGAAATAACATAATGAACAAAGTTATTCAACAAGGTTTTTCTTCATTATCATACACTCCAAGCCCCAATATTATTTGATCAGAATAATACGATTACCTATCTCTAATAGTAACAGGGATCAAGGAAAACCTTGATTACCTTGAGGCTGCACCATACAAACCATATGTCTACATCTCTTGGGATACATACACATACGTTTTTTTCTTTTTCTGTGTACACCTAAAACCTATGACCTGATATCTCTTTATATACTAGAGATATTTAGGTTTATAAAAGGATAAACATTAGATAATTAAATCGTTTAAACATTAAGGAATATCTTCTGTTATCTTTATCTTCTTAAAGAGATCTTCCAGAATCTTAATAATCTTTTACATCTTGTAGAATTCTTTAATGATAATTTTGATCCTTTTGTTTCATTACTTGTTTCTTTTGTCTCATAAAATCTATAATTCCCAACATAAGGGTTTCAACAGTTTTCAAACAAGTTTTTGAGCAAGTAGAAGATACCTCAGAATTAGAACTTGAAGATAAGTCAGCCATGAGTGCATAATTAGGCCTTTCCTCTGCCTGATCACTCCAATCATACCCACCAATACCATCACATGATATCAAAGCATTGGAAGTGGTTATCTCCACTGGTACACTCCTTCTTGAGCTTTCCCTGTTCCTGTTGTCTTGGTTTCTTGGAGCTCTGCACTCCCTAGCAAAGTGTCCCCTCTTATGGTAGTTGTAGCACTCTACCTTAGACTTATCAAAACCAATGGATTCATTTCCATTCACTATAATCTTCCTTCATGTATTCTTAAGGAACCTTCTAGCTCTCATAGTCAACATAGCCATCTTCCATCTTAAATCTATCTCTTCTAAATCATCTGGATTTAATTGTTGTAAGTCCTCATTAGGAAGTTAAGGACTACTTGGTTGACTAGAAAAGAAAGTACAAATAATAGCATCACTTAAGTTATCAACATTTGTTGAATTAGTAGCATTAGCTTGAGTGCTGGCAGCAGAAACTCCTTGAGCAGTATTAACTGCTTCATTAGTGCTACCAGAGTTGTTAGAGGACATAAAAGCAATGTTTTGTGTGCTTGTACTTAAGCTTGATGTACCTTTGACTTTTGGTTCAAAAACTTTGAGATTGTTGTAGAGATCATCCATGCTCATTGTCTCTAATTCAGGCTTATTCCTCCACACAACAACATATGTGTTCCATTCTGATGACAAACTTCTTAATAGCATATGTTCACATCTTCTTGTGAAAGTGTTTCTCCCAAAATATCTAGCTAACTTACAAGCATTTGAAGCTTATCAAAAGTTTGATTAAGGGTTTCTGAGCTAGGAGCAGTGAATTTTTCATACTGCTATTTCAAGAGATTTCTTTGAGTTTTCTTTGTTGCAGCATTCCCTCCAAACCTATTTTTAATAGCTTCCAACATCAATTTAGCATCCTTGATGGAGTTGAATTTTAACTGATGTTCATTAGGTATGCCTATCATCAAAGTGCTTCTGGCCTTCATCTCTAATCTTTTCTGTACCTTCTCTTTAGCAGTTGTAGGAGGCATTAATTTCTCAACACCCTCCATAACTATTATTTTTGGAGGAGAGTTACCATTTTCTATGACCTCCCATAGAGCATAGTCAATCATCAGGATGTACTGTTCCATTCTCATCCTTTATAACTCAAACTCACTAGGTTTGAGCATAGGAACATTAGATGCAGCCACCATATGTGCAGATTCTAATTCCATATCCTCTAGCAAAGAGATCTTATGTATTTAAACAGGTTCTTCTTACTCAAAGCTTCCCAAAAAGCTCTGATACCACTTGTTGATCCAACTTGAATGGATCTTTAATTCCTTAGCTTGTGTAAGGTTTAGTTATGCAAGATAAATCCTACACAACTATGATAGAAACTTTGTTTAATAATACTAAAGATTATGCGGAATCTAATCTTTAATATAAGAAGAATTCTTTAATGAAACAGTAATTTTGTTGGGATTCTTGATTTGATGAGACAAAATGAATAAAAGAATGAAACAAAAGGACTAAAACACAAAGGAGGAATTCTACAAAAGATGAAGATTTCAGAAAATCTCCTTAAAGAAGGAAACAAGATCAACATTGATGACTTGCTTAAAAAGATAAAGATCAAGTTATTAATGCTATTAAATAGCATTAATTATTGATTGGAAAGAATTAATGTTGATTGATGATACTTCAATAGTTTCCTAATTTAATTATGATTTCCTTTGTAAACCTAAATATCTCTAGTATATAAAGAGACATTAGGTCATAGGTTTTAATATCCAGAAAAGCATGTGAGTGTGTACACAAAGGATCAATGTAGACGTCTAGTTGGTGTATGTAGCCTCAAGGATCTTTGATCCCTGTTACAGGTGGTAACCGTTCTATAATGATCATATAGAATTGGGGCTTGGTGGAAACGTATGGTAATAAAACCTTGTTCAATAACATTGATGATTCTTATTTATTCCGTTGTGCATTATGTTATCTTTGTTATTGTTAATCCTAGATATAAGGTCTAAACAACCTAAGCTTAAACGATCTAAGGAGTTATTTTAGACTCCACAATTGGTATCAGAGCCATGGGGCTGTTGATCTAGGATCTACAAGGTTTTTGAAGAAACCCTAAAACCCTAATTCTTAAGAAATCATTTGTGGTAAAAAGTTTTATGGGGTTTTGAAGTTTATTTGATATAACAATGATTATAATTGTCCTCTCTACCTTTTCCGGTATGCAATACAATTATAAATCATTGTTACTATTAAGGGTTTCTTGGCGTAGGTGATTGATGATGGATCCGGTTCGTTATTTGTCTACATATATCTGATCTCGTCATTAGTGTTACAAGAAGCTTCAAGGCTGCTCGTTATTGTTTGTCGCTGCCCTTTGATGATCTGATGTTTTCTTGCACATCCTGCAGCAGCAAAACATGCATGCTTATTGGGCTTCAAGGAATATAAAACAGTACAAAGTATTGATTGCGTGATCAACATGAAGAACAGAAAAAGTAGGTTTTCTTGCTCATTGCCTAAAAGAAGGTTTCTACTGTTCGTATATATGGCAGTTTATATAAGTAATGTTCTTGAATGTTAGTACTGCTACCAAGTATATATGAGTATTAATACTGTTCGTGATTGCTGATTAATGGTACTGTTCACTGTTGGGCTTTGAAAGTTTGTACTGTTCGACAAGAAAAGGTTAGTACTGTTCAAGTTTATGTTTGTACTGCCTTTGTTGTCCGAGAAACGAGAGTTTGTACTGCTAATGGTGTCCGAGAAGTAGTTAATACTGCTAGTCGTTGCCGATATCAGATAACACACAGCAAAGGATGTCGGACAGAACTGACAGTTTCTTGAAGTACTTGGTTTTTGGATGGATTTGGATCTCGAATAGAACTATTTTTCAAATAGTTTATTCTTATTGATTTATGGCTCGTATTTTTGGAGATTTATTGAAGATGTGATTACGAAGAAGATTGTTTATCACTTATTTGACGATGAAGTGGAATTTCTTGGATGTGTGATCTTATCATATCTTTTAGCCTTGGAGATAACTTGTTCGTGCTTTCATGATTTTATTGATAAAGACTTGATTGATCTAGTTTTACCTGATGTAAGGAGGTACGTTGTAGTACTCACAGGTATTTACTATCACTTAAAGGAGTTACGTTATTGTGCTCAGTGTCTCATAATAGATGAGGATTTTATCAAGAGATCGAGGTCTACTCTCGGAGAAGAAGTGTGAGTTTCTTTATCATATTTTAGTGCAAGACATAAGACACAAGTTTGGGTTATTCTACTTCAGCATCAAATTCGTTATACTCTATTTTCTTCATCAGTGATCACTACATAGAGCCTATAGAGTTCGAGATTTAAGAGATGGTAAACATATGGGTTTCAGGGGAAGCTTATTGACTAAATGTTTAACCATCTACATGCATCACTTAAGGGGAAGTGTTTACAAGTTGATTATCTATTGAAGACCTCTATTGGATGATTACAAAAAGGGGAAGAAGTTTATAAAGTTATGATTTGCAGCTTATTATATGCGGTGGCATGTTACAAAGGAAGTCTGAATTAAGAAGATTTTGTTTCATTCAGGGGGATGATTACATCTCAACTTCAGGGGAAGCTTTGGCTTTATGATGAAGTTCGTACATGACTTTGTTTGTTTTGTCATCATCAAATAGGGGAAGATTGTTGGGATTCTTGATTTGATGAGACAAAATGAATAAAAGAATGAAACAAAAGGACTTAAACGCAAAGAAGGAATTCTACAAAAGATGAAGATTTCAGAAGATCTCCTTAAAGAAGGAAACAAGATCAACATTGATGACTTGCTTAAAAAGATAAAGATCAAGTTATTAATGCTATTAAATAGCATTAATTATTGATAGGAAAGAATTAATGTTAATTGATGATACTTTAATAGTTTCCTAATTTAATTATGATTTCCTTTGTAAACCTAAATATCTCTAGTATATAAAGAAACATTAGGTCATCGGTTTTAATATCCAGAAAAGTGTGTGAGTGTGTACACAAAGGATCAATATAGACGTCTAGTTGGTGTATGTAGCCTCAAGGATCTTTGATCCCTGTTACAGGTGGTAACCGTTCTATACTGATCATATAGAATTGGGGCTTAGTGGAAACGTATGGTAATAAAACCTTGTTCAATAACATTGATGATTCTTATTTATTCCGTTGTGCATTATGTTATCTTTGTTATTGTTAATCCTAGATATAATGTCTAAACAACCTGAGCTTAAACGATCTAAGGAGTTATTTTAGACTCCACAAATTCTAATGAACACACAAATTAACAAACAAAAGCTTCAATATATTAATATGAATATTCTAAATAGTATTAGGGTTACAAAATCTTTAAGCTATGAACAATGGTATGATTTGTGATACCAAACTCTATGCCCTTGGACCTCCTTTTATATACCAAGGAGTCCTAACAGGCTTATAATATTTTCCTAAGTTATCATGATCTTCTAAACAAATAACTTATACGTATCTTTTACAAAAATATCTCATACTTATCACATAACCAATCTTTATCTTTTCTTCTGTCTTTATCTATCCATTAACAGTAGAAACTCTTTCAGCAGTCTTAATCCTTTAGCAGTTGTAACTTTGTATCAGTAGACTCTGAACACATGTAATAGTAACTTATACACTAGCAGCATTAACTGTGTATAAGCAGTAGTAACTACTTAGAATATTTTCTTCAATCTTCATCAGCAGTACTAACTTTACTCTAGCAGTAATAACTTTACTCTATCAGTACTAACATATACTAGCAGTAGTAACTAGCAGTACTAATATACACTAGCAGTACTAAGTTACATTAGCAGTACTAAGTTACACTAGCAGTACTAACTTTTAAACTAGCAGTACTAACTACTTAGTATGTTTTTCATTCATAAACCTAAGCAGTCTTAATTTCCACTAGCAGTAGTATCTTTGTACTGGCAGTCTTAACCACTTAGGATAATTCTCATTAGCAG
This sequence comes from Tanacetum coccineum, assembly GCA_026074375.1. NCBI lineage: Eukaryota > Viridiplantae > Streptophyta > Magnoliopsida > Asterales > Asteraceae > Tanacetum > Tanacetum coccineum. The sequence goes on from BQNB010003370.1 coordinate 25,826, forward strand.
CACTAACTTTGATGAGCAACATTAATATCCATAAGAGCAACATCAACTCCAACAACATCAAGAAGTCTTTTAATCCCAAAAATACTTGTTGATCCCACTTGAATGGATCTTTAATTCCTTAGCTTGTGTAAGGTTTAGTTATGCAAGATAAATTCTACACAACTATGTTAGAAACTTTGTTTGGTAATACTAAAGATTATGCGGAATCTAATCTTTAATATAAGAAGAATTCTTCAATGAAACAGTAATTCTAATGAACACACAGATTAACAAACAAAAGCTTCAATATATTAATACGAATACTCTAACTAGTATTAGGGTTACAAAATCTTTAAGCTATGAACAATGGTAAGATTTGTGATACCAAACTCTATGCCCTATGACCTCCTTTTATATACCAAGGAGTCCTAACAGGCTTATAATATTTTCCTAAGTTATCATGATCTTCTAAACAAATAACTTATACGTATCTTTTACAAAAATATCTCATACTTATCACATAAGCAATCTTTATCTTTTCTTCTATCTTTATCCATCCATTAACAGTAGAAACTCTTTCAGCAGTCTTAATCCTTTAGCAGTTGTAACTTTGTATTAGCAGACTCTAAACACAAGTAATAGTAACTTATACACTAGCAGCATTAACTGTGTATAAGCAGTAGTAACTACTTAGAATATTTTCTTCAATCTTCATCAGTAGTACTAACTTTACTCTAGCAGTAATAACTTTACTCTATCAGTACTAACATATACTAGCAGTAGTAACTAGCAGTACTAATATACACTAGCAGTACTAAGTTACACTAGCAGTACTAAGTTACACTAGCAGTACTAACTTTTAAACTAGCAGTACTAACTACTTAGTATGTTTTTCATTCACAAACCTAAGTAGTCTTAATTTCCAATAGCAGTAGTATCTTTGTACTGGCAGTCTTAACCACTTAGGATAATTCTCATTAGCAGCACTAACTTTGATGAGCAGCATTAATATCCATAAGAGCAACATCAACTCTAACAACATCAAGAAGTCTTTTAATCCCAACAATACTTGTTAATCCCACTTGAATAGATCTTTAATTCCTTAGCTTGTGTAAGGTTTAGTTATGCAAGATAAATGCTACACAACTATGATAGAAACTTTGTTTGGTAATACTAAAGATTATGTGGAATCTAATCTTTAATATAAGAAGAATTCTTCAATGAAACAGTAATTCTAATGAACACACAGATTAACAAACAAAAGCTTCAATATATTAATACGAATACTCTATCAGTACTAACATATACTAGCAGTAGTAATTAGCAGTACTAATATACACTAGTAGTACTAAGTTACACTAGCAATAGTAACTAGCAGTACTAAGTTACACTAGCAGTACTAACTTTTATACTAGTAGTACTAACTACTTAGTATATTTTTCATTCACAAACCTGAGCATTATTAACTTCCACTAGCAGTAGTATCTTTGTACTGGCAGTCTTAACTACTTAGGATAATTCTCATTAGCAACACTAACTTTAATGAGCAGCATTAATATCCATAAGAGGAGCAACAACTCCAACAGCATCAAAATGTCTTTTAATCCCAACAATGGCCATTAACAATGAACATATTTTCATCATTTCCATATAGTTCAACATATCTAGATGGATATTGATGTTTCACTGCATATGGTCCTAACCAACGAGATCTGAGTTTCGACTGTTTAAATTTGTATTTTGAGTGAAATAGTAGAACCTTGTTCCCTTGTTTGAATTCTTTCCTCATTCTTAACTTTCTATCGTGCCAGAATTTGGTTCTTGCTTTGTATAAATGAGAGTTTTCATAAGCTTGATTTCTAAGTTTATCTAACTCATGTAACTAAAACATTCTTTTCTCACCAGCGGCGATGAGATCTGGGTTACAATTCTTTAAAGCCCAATATGCACGGTGTTCAAGTTCAAATGGTAAGTGGCAGTTCTTTCCATATATTAGTTTGTAAGGTGTGGTTCATGTAGGTGATTTGTAGGCTGTGCGAAAAGCCCACATAGTGTCATCAAGTTTTCTTGACCAAATAGCAGGATTGTCTTTAACAGTTTTTTCAAGAATTCTTTTAAGAGCTCTATTCGTGTTTTCAACTTGACCACTAGTTTGAGGGTGATATGATGTAGAGAAACGGTGGTTAACTCCATATCTCTTCATGGTTTTTTCCATTATTTTGTTGTAGAAGTGAGTCCCTCGGTTGCTGATTAGAGCTTTAGGCATTCTAAAATGGCAGAATAGTTTCTTTAGAATAGTGATAACCACTCGGGCATCATTAGTTGGCAAGGCTTGAGCTTCGGCCCATTTAGATACATAATCAACAGCAACAAGAATGTAGTCAAACTTATATGATTTCAAGAATGGTCCCATAAAGTCAATACCCTATATGTCGAAAATTTCACATACTTGAATGTTATTTAAGGGCATCTCATCACGTTTTGATATATTTCTTGTTTTTTGACATGCTTCGCAAAGGCAGACTAGAGTGTGAGCTTCTTTTATGATTGTTGGCCAATAAAAACATGAATCTAGGACCTTTTTAGCAGTTACGTTCGGTCCATAATGTCCACCGGCTGGTCCGTGGTGACATTGATCAAATATTGTTTGGGTTTCTGGTCTAGATAAACAGCGTCTGATCATACTGTCAGAACATACTTTGAAGAGATAAGGTTATTCCTAGAAATAATGTTTGAGGTCAGAGAAGAATTTGGTCTTTTGTTGATACGTCATCCATTTTGGTATAATATCAGCTACCAAGTAGTTTACAAAATCTATGAACCATGGTTCATCTTTGCTGTTAATTTCCATAAGGGTCTCTTTAAGAAAGTTATTATCGACTTCACTATCATCGCTTATTTTGTCATTTCAATTCGGGACAAGTGGTCTGCTATGACATTTTCTGTACCTTTTCTATCCTTGATTTCTATGTCGAATTCTTGCAAGAGCAGGATCTAACGAATAAGATGTGGTTTTGCGTCTTGTTTCTTGAATAAGTACCTTAGAGCTGAATGATCGGTGTGAACAATAATTTTTGAGAGAATAAGATAGGATCTGAATTTTTCGAATGTAAAAACTACAACCATAAGTTCTTTTTTGGTTATAGTGTATTTTTGTTGAGCTGGATTTAGAGTTTTGCTTGCAAAATAGACCGGATGAAAGTTTTTACCATCTTTTTGACTTAGACAGCTCCAACTACAAAATCACTTGCATCATACATAAATTCAAATGGAAGATTCCAGTTTGGGCTTACGATCATAAGAGCACATGTAAGTTTTATTTTGAGTAATTCGAATGCTTTTTGACATTCATCAATGAATTCAAATGGAGTATCTTTTTCAAGCAGCTTAGTTATAGGTCGGGCAATTTTTGAGAAATTTTTAATGAAACATCAGTAAAAACTGGCATGTCCAAGAAAGCTTCTAACACCTTTAATGTTAGTAGGAGGTGGAAATTTTAAGATTACGTTGATCTTTGCTTTGTCGACTTCAAGTCCTGCGCTAGACACTTTGTGTCCAAGCACAATTCCTTCTTTAACCATGAAGTGACATTTTCACAATTTAGGACAAGATGAGAGTCTTTACAATGTTAGAGCATTTTATCGAGGTTGTTTAGGCATTTGTCGAAAGAATTTCCAAAGACGGAGAAATCGTCCATGAATACTTTGACTAATTCTTCGATCATGTCGTGAAAGATTGCCAACATGCACCTTTGGAATGTGGCAGGAGCATTACATAGTCCGAAAGGCATTCGCCTATAAGCGTATGTTCCGAAAGGACATTTGAACATTGTTTTTTCTTGATCATTAGGATCGATAGGAATTTGAAAATATCCAGAAAAACCATTAAGGAAACAGAAATATTTATTCCCTGCGAGTCTTTCTAACATTTGATCCATAAATGGAAAAGGAAAATGATCTTTTGTGGTTGCTTCATTGAGTTTATGATAATCGATGCATACTCGCCAACACGTAACAGTTCTTGTTGGAACAAGTTCATCATTTTTGTTGGTGACGATTGTAATACCACCTTTCTTTGGTACACAGTGAATAGGACCAACCCAAGGACTATCGGCAATCAGGTAGATAATACCGGTATCTAAGAGTTTCACAATTTCTTTCTTAACAACTTCTTGCATGTTTGGATTTAACCTTCTATATTTTTAGACAACTGGTTTCTTATTATCCAGAACCTGTATCTTGTGTTTACAGAATGATGGGAAAATACCAAGAATGTCTGTTGTTTTCCAAGCAAAGGCTTACTTGTGCTTCTTAAGGACGGATACAAGTTTGCTTTTCTTTTGAGCAGAGAGTTTAGATGATATGATTACAGGAAGGAAAGATGGTTCCTCCAGGATTACATATTCCAAATTATCAGGAAGAGGTTTAAGTTCAAGATCTGTAGGAGGTACCTCAAGAGATGTTTTGATTTTATAATCGGTGTTGATGATGATTTTCTCGAATGGTGGCTCTTCGGTGTCGGATTCAGAGTCAGAATTTTCATTGGTAGTCATTGCCATAAATTCATCGAATTCAAAAAAGATTTCTTCTTTAAGAAGGGTTCCTTCGATGGAATGGAGGATTTTTCTACCTTCATTTAGAAGAGCATCGAAATCTTCTTCTAAGATTTCATAGATGACATCGATACTTAAACATGTATCATCGTTCGAATAGGAGTGTTTCATTACGAAATCGATATTAAAGATCATTCATTCAGTCCCAACTCCAAGATTGAGTTGTTTCTGTTTAACTCGAATAACTGCATCAGCAGTGTGAAGAAAGAGTCGTCCCAAGATAAGAGGGACTTTGCTATCTTCTTCCATTTCAAGAATAACGAAATCAACAGGAAAAGTGAATTTACCAACTTCAACAAGCATATTTTCAGCTATTCCAACAGGGTATTAGAATGATCTGTTGGCTAATCTTATGCTCATTTTGGTAGGTTTATGAGTTTCGAGAGATAGTTTTGCATATAACGAATATGGCATAAGGTTAATGCTAGCACCTAAGTCGGCTAAGGCATTTCAGGAGAAGGTTTTGTTGAAGTTACATTGAATAAGGAAACTTCCTGCGTCTCCAAGTTTTGGTGGAACTTTTTTCTGGATCATCGTTAAACTTTCATCGCTTAAGAAAGTGGCAGAAATTGGTTCAATTTTGTGTCTGTTTCTTATTAGTTCCTTGAGAAACTTGCCATAATTGGGCATTCCAGCCAATACGTCGACAAGAGGTACATTGATTCAAACGGCGCGGATCATGTCGAGAAATTTTCAGTATTAGGCCTCTAATTTTTCTTTTCTTAGGCGTTGAGGATATGGAATTTTTGGTTTGTATGGTTTAGGTAATGGAGTTTCTTTGACTTGTTTGGGATCTTGAGTTTCTGGTTATGGTGTTGGTTCTTCATCTTCATCATTGCTATCGAAATTGATAGGGTTTTCAAAATTATTCTGTTGATCATTCGGGTTATCTGGTGGATTACATGATTTACCACTTCTTGTGAATACGGCATTCACATGCTCATTACGAGCTTGTGGTGGTTGATAGGCTTTGGAGTTGTGTCCTTTTTGGTTTGGTTGAGTATTGCTAGGAAGAGATCCAGAAGGTCAACCAGATTGCTTGTCAATGAGTCTGTCAAACTTAGTTTCTATTTTTTGGATCGAAGGTTGATGATTTTTTGCTACGGTTTCGAGTTGAGTTTTTAGGTCTATGAATGTTTCTTTGACAAAGGCGTTGGTTGATTATTGAGACTTCATGAAATCATTGAATTGCTTTTGAAGGTCATAGGGTTTGTCATCGGTGTTGGATCGATAGTTGTCTCGGTTGTAACTATTCCATTCGTTTAAACACCAATTATCGCGATTAGAGTCTTTGTCGCGGTAATCATTATAAAAACGAGTCTTACGGAAGGTTTGTATGAATTTTGCTTCTTCTTTACAGGACATGGGCATGTCATCATCGTCAAGATCGGGTGTTGGTTTTTTAGCACGAGCTTGAAGTTCCTTGTACTGCGCATCTATTTTTATGGTCATGGCATCCATTCGGGGCCATAATTTTGTCAGTATTGGAATTAATGCTACCTTTATTGGCAAAATCAATGGTTTTCTTAAGAGTTGATTTGGTTTTTTGATTTTTAGCCCAATCGAGCTTGAGTAAGACTTTATCTTCGAGAAGCTGATAAGCTTGATTTGGTGTTTTAGAGAGGAAAATACCACCGGCTGCGGTATTTAGAACCTCTTGAGTTATTTCACTGAGACCATAGTAGAAGTTTTTTATAATATTTCCTTAGGATAGATTATGACCATGGTGGTTTTGAAGCATTTCTTTCATACGAAGCCAAGCATCGGTTAGTGATTCATTTTCATGTTGAGCAAAAGCGCAGAATTCTCCAAGGAGTCGATCAAAAAGAGCTGGGGGAAAGAATCGGCTAATGAAAGTAGTTCGGATTTCATCTTACGTTTCAATAGTTCTTTCGTTAAGTTCGTCCAGCCATGTTTTTGCTTCTCCAGATAGTGATAGGGGAAACTTCATCAGGCGGACAACGTCATTTTTGGTATCTCTGTATTTAAACATATCGCAGATTCCAAGGAATTCATGAATATGTCTGTAAGGATCGGTTTTGGTTCTACCATCAAGATGGTTTCCCTCGATGAGAGTCAAGTGGTTACCTTTTATGGCAAATTCGTTTGCGATATCAGGAATAGTGATTGCAGAACTGAGGGTCAGAGCGACAACATGGTCGGCAGCCCATATGGGTTCATCATCTATTGGATCGTAATTTCAAAGAGTATCAAGAAAGTGACGGAAGTAATTGATGTTGAGAATTGATGGACAGATAATTCTTAGGTTTTCTGGTGAATTGTTTCTTTGATTGAATGGAACTCTTCTGTTTCGACGATGAAGTCTTTGATTCAGAGTACGTTCAGGTTCAGGTAACAGTTCAACAAGTTCAGAATTAGAAGCACGTGTATGCATCCAAGGGAGAATTTGTTTTGGGTCAGTTTTCCAGAAAACTGTATGGTGATTTTTAAAAAAGAGGGGGAGTTAAAATAATTTTCCAGAGTTAACTACAAAACAACTTAAAAATCCCCGGCAACAGCGCCAAAAACTTTGATGTGTTTCAAAAGCTTTAAATTTATAATGACTGAAAATACCAATTTTATTATAGGGAAACACACGGGTAAAAGTATAACTATGTATGTAGTATAATCTTTTTAGGTAAGACCAGGTCATCCACAGGGATTTAAGTAGTGTTAAGATAATCAGAAAGAAAATAAATTTTAACTTGAAAATAGCTTTGTTGTACCAGTAATAATAAAGATGACTACTCGAATAGTTGAAAATAACTTATAAGTATTGGTAATGATTTTGACCTCGAAGATGGAACCTTAATTTATAAAAAGGATTTCTCGACAGAAAACATTTTCACAAACTAACTTGATTAACTCAAGACTTATATTTAGTTAACTAGACCAATTGTGTCACTCAAATAATCCAGTTACTAGTATATCAAAGCTTATTTTGTTTATCAATTTACGAAAGTGGATTTCTCGGCACAAACGATAAAGACCATAGACAAATCTTTAAAACCACATAGATCATAACGGGTCTTTCGACCTATAACGATATGACTATATAATCTAAGTTGATAAGCAAAACTGACAAGATAAGATATAATAGGATTGCAACATAAGCTTGAGATTAAAGAGATCACGATCATGCCAAATGTTTATTCATTATCATAACATCACCGAGTAGTCATAAGAGATTTAGCCTCTCATGGCTAAGGTGTTCATAAAATAACTTGCTTCAATGACAAACTTCAATATTTAGATTATACTAGTATGATATTCTACCTCGTTCTTGGTTCTTCGATCTTGAATCCCCAAAAGGGTATGGTGTTTAAGCTTGGAGAAAAGGAATTGTATGGGATGATTAAAGAGTGAGTATGTGTTGAAAATAGGTTGTTTTTGTGATATGAGATGATTTTTAAAATGAGAGATTTGTGACTCTATTTATAGGCTGAAATTCAGGTGAAAGTATGGCGAACACAAAGATTGTGCGGCGCACTTGGTGATTAAATGCACTAGTATTAAATGTTAACTGAGTAAGTGTGGCGCATAAGATAATATGTGCGGCGTACTTAGGGTGTAAATGCAGTAGCATTAAAGTCTTCAATAATTCTTCATATCAGATGGGAAGTGCGGCGCACAAAGGAAATTGTGCGGCTTACTTGTTGAGTTAATGCGAATTTAACTGTCTTTGACTTGAAGGTAAGTGCGGCGCACAAATGGCAAGTGCGGCGCACATTTAGAACTTTGAGCTTAATCTTTATCTTTTCTTGAATGATGAGATTTTAACATGTAAGTATTTGATTTTGATGTATTTATCCTCGGGATGTCTTCAAGTGAACCTGCACATATTTCATGGTATTATGTATCGAAATTTCATGAGAAATGATAAAATATATACAAATAACGCCATAGAAAACATGTATAATTTGGGCGTTATCACTTGACTTTTAAGAATATAATGTATCCACATCAGTAGATATGTCATATATGATACTTTGGTCAACTATCAAGAGAAGCACGATTACAGTCAATACTCCGTATCTAAAAGATGAAAGAAAAAGGGGATCCATGCATTCTGGTGGGATACTTCACTCAGTCTAAGGGATATCGTGTTTACAACAAGAGAACTCGATTGATAGTTGAATCCATACATCTTAGATTTGATGAGATCAAAGAGATGTCTGAGACGTCTATTGATGATGACACTTTAGGCCTCGTTCCCCAATGTGGTATCTCTTATATCATAACACAGGGTCGATTCTTGGATCTGGCTAGTTTCTAGAGAGAGAAACACTAGAGAGAGAAAGTGTTTCTTTTGTAAATGAAATAATGAACTAGCTTACCTCTTCCAAAGTTGGAAGAGGCTATATATAGTACTTATAATATACCGGGTATTCGTACCCGACTTAAAACCGAAAAACGTACTATTAACTATTAAACTACGAGCTATAATAAACAGTAAAATACACGGGGTGACCGAGTCTTTTTCTAATATCTAACAATCTCCCCCTAAGGGAGGTCACCCCTGAGAATACCAAACTTTAATCACTTCATTCTTTAGCTCGTAGACATTTGATCTCTTGTACATTTGGGATAGTAATCTTTTGATTCATCTTACGCTTGTCTTTGACTGTGATCTTGAGCTTTCTTGAGATCATCGTCCAAACATAATCTTACATCATCTTGTGATGGATCGCCATCTTGTGCACTTGTGAAGAATACATGACATCAGAGTTTGCGGAAGCTTTGACACCTTTATGAGGTCTTTCATAGCATCATAACAAGTGTAGGTCGTGTCTTGGCATTCGGTTATTTACTTGACATCTCCGGAACTAGGAATTTCCATCTCCATCTCCATCTTTAAGATATCCTGTAATGAAACAGTTAGTAATAAAGAGAAAATTGATTTGAAAAGACAGTCTAAGTGTTTCTTATGAAAGAATTTTTGTAACACTTCGAGAGTTTTGATTGTTTGTCAAATGATCAATAACCGTCAATTCTTATACTGGAACAAGATTGATTCACTGAATCGCACCATCGTTTCTTTCCAGTTGTCACAAGATTGATTCTTATAGAATCGCACAAGTCACCTACCTAGAGCTTGTTTGATGTTGGCTCTAGCAGGATTTCCATCTTCATTGTGAACAACCAAATTGATCCTTCATGTTATAGGTCTGTAGCAAAGTTAGTCTTTAATGACTAATTTGCAACGGAACGCTAACCTAAGGACTATTTGTTGGAAAAATAGTATATGTTATATATATATTTATGTCCAAAATAGAGATAATATGAATGAGATATCGTGTCTCAAAGTAGGACACGTGAAACACAAAATCCTGGAAAATCTAATTTAAGGAATAGATTTAACTTATCAACTTAAGTTTGTACATAATATTTTGTATCATTAAAAGATATGCAAATCTTTTTTTTGTTAATAAAAGATTTGCTTAAGTTGAGCAGTTATTTATTTTGAAAAACAAGACAACGTTTTCACTATAAATAGATGCCTAGTCTCATTCGTTTTAGACACAACTAAATATGTAGCTCCATAGAAACAAAGTTCCAGTAATCCTATTCGAATCAGAATGACGATCCTTCCGTGATTTTCCAGGCAAGTTTGTCAGGTCCGGCTGTACAACAGCTTTGGACGTTGTACCCTGGGAAACAGAAGGCGAATCTGTTTTAAGGGAATCATGCTAAACACGAGCCTCGTTCCACTACCTTTTACTGCTTTTATTTACTTATCGTTATATAGTGTCTATCTTCTGCTTCTACCCCCTTTTTTGTCCTGTTATTTAAATTTTCTGTATTTTATTTTCAGTTAATTTAATTTATTGTGATTTATAATTCATTTTATTAAATAAAAGTGTAACAGTTTCCCACAGTCACTTAAAAACAATTCTGTGGTAACAGAATTAAAATTCCATTTTGTTAAACCAGATTAATTATTATTAAACAGATATCATATTATAAACTGTTTTCTGCCGAAACAAAGTTGAGGTTGCTATTGGAAATCAGTTTTAATAAACCTGATTTTTATGTATAACTTTGGAATTACAGATCCTATAACGATTTTAAAAAGCAGTTTTTTCAGATCAGTTTTAGTTTGGAAACCAAGAATTATTTCTGTTAAACTGATCTCGTTGATTCACTGAAACCGGAGGATTGAGTTTCTTGAAGCAGACCCGTACCAGTAATAGAAATTCAAGATTGAATTTCTTGGATACCGGTTTTTAACAGTTTATTTATTGTTTGTGTGTGATCTTCAGTGTTCATATCAAGTTTATTTGAACCAAGATTGAGTTTCTATTAAACTGATCTATTTGATTCATATGCAAACCAATTTGCAGTTTCTTTGAATCAAATTTGGGTATAAGTTATAAAAAAATCAGGGTCGAGTTAATTTAGATTACCAAATATTTTAAACCATTTCTTAACTGTTTTGTATTGACAAGTTTACTAATGGTAACACAGGTAGTGTAACCCTAGTGAATCTTGTAAATGTAATTGGTGCGCCAGTTACTGACATGGTTGCAAATCATGACGAATTTAGATTCATTGAAACCAAGTGGATTTTCTTTGAAACAAATCTCTTAAAACATAAGTTGTATTTATTTATTAGATAACTGCAACGTGTTTAATGAAATCAAGAAGAATTTCTTTGAATCAAGATATTGATAATTATACAAGTTATTATAAATATCAGATTATCTACATCATTTTTACTAAATTAGTAAAAGTGTTTGTTTGACTTGTCTAGTTTATTTTAAATTGGGTCGAGTTTAATTATAAACTAGATATAATTCTTGAGATTTTATGAAATTTAAAAGTATATCTATAGAAACCTTTTTGAGTTTCTTTAAAAGAGTAGATCTACTAAGACCTTGTTGAGTTTCATTATAGGAATAGATCATGTGAAACATATCTATTAAGATCGTCTTAATGAAAATTGACAACATCATATTACATATGTGTTTTTTTGTTAAAAACATCATGTAATAAGTGATATTGTTTAATTTTTTTATCGAAAGACTTCCTTTAAAGTTGTTTTGTATAACGGATCTTACAAAACATTAGCGTTTTAAACAAAAGTCGATTAAAATCATTTCTTTGTTAAGAAACAATATGTAATTAAGCATGTTGTTAATAGTACCAAATTAGTTACAAACTAATCATGGGACCTTATATTAACATTTGGAATGTCACGAGTGACATCTAAAGGATCTGCTCCTGAACTTGTTAAAAGAGACACCGATACTCGAGTTACGTGTATAGTAGATGCTTTGAAGCATTCAGAAACCTTATGTTCCATAACTATACGTTATATGGTCTAAATGACATGAAAACTAAGTCCATGAGGGAATCCGACCTTAGATAATGGTGGATTAGCACTCCGGTATCATGTCATATATATGGTGATAATAGTTTGATCAACTCTTTTAATGCAGTTGAGAATAGAGAGAACGAATTTGGGCAACTCTCCAACGGCTAATATTAGGGGAAAAAGGGATGTGATTCACATCTAGAAAAGAGTTTAAGTTAACCAACTCGTTGTACGTGCCGAAGGTTCATAAGAATCTTTTATCTGGATGGTTACTTAACAAAATTTGGCTTTCATTTTGTGTTTGAATCAAATAAAAATTGAGTTAACGAATAACATAATTTGAGTCCGTACGGGTTACGCCTTTAAAAATATTTCAGCTGAATGTATTTTCTAATGGTCATTTTAGTAAAATGATTATGAATTTGGCTTATTTGATTGTTTAAATGTATGGAATGGCTGACTCGGACATGTTTTAAATTTTAACTCAATATGCTGTCTAATTAAACTAAATTAGATACCCATTTTGTATTGACACGGACTATAAAATTAAAATTTATGTTGAAGCCAAATTGACAAGATTGTGTTGAACGGAAAATAACCGAACCCTTGATATGATTTACATGGTTTTATGTGATTTGGAATTGATACCTACTAAGGTAGAGTAGCGAGTACTTTATCATATTTGTTGATGGTAGTACAAAATATTGCTATTTATACTTACTTGAGAGTAAAGATATAGATAAGATTGATCTGTATAAATAAATTGAGAATCAACTTATTATCGAAAACAAGGTGGTTCAAAGTCATATCGAAGGTAACTACGTGTTTCCATTTTTAAATTTATGTGCTAAACTTAGAACAAGACACAAATTCATTGCTCTTGATAATTCAACAAGAGAGTGGTTGAAAGAAAAGAATTGTGCCTTAGAATATATGGTTAATTCCATGTTCTTAAGTTCTAGTTTAAGCCATGGCATGTAGGGAAAAGCGATTATATCAACTACTTATCTGTTATATAAGATCCATTGTAAAGAACTTAAGATAGTTTTTATGAACTATGGATGACAAGGAAACTATCTTATAATTATTTACAAATGTGGGGGGATATCTAGCTAAGATATCCGTATTGAACCCCAAGGTTTAAAAGATTTTACCTGAACTATGAATTGCATATTCTTAGTATATGCTCATAATAGTAGTGCTTATGGTTTCTTTGTGTATGTTGATATACACAAGATACAATTATGGAATAAAGAAGTGCTTTCTTCTTTGAAAATATATTTCCTTGTTAACGAATGAAATTGGAAAATCATCTAGAATAGATGACGAAGTTGTCCAAGATCAGAGACAACGAGATGATAACGAACTCCAAGATGAGAGACTAGATCAACCCAAGGAAGAAGAGGTTTAACCTAGAAGAAGCAAAAGGGCAAGAACCGAAAAATTGTTTGGACCTAATTTTGTTTCTTTTATGGTAGAAAATGAACCTACTTCTTATCGAGTAGCGGTAACTTCCTTGGAATGGCTCAATGGAAAGAAGCCATTAAAAGTGAAATAGATTTTATTTTACAAAATCATACCTGGGAGCTCGTGGGTTTACTTTTGGGTTGTAAATCACTAGACTATAAATGGATCTTCAAGAAGAAGATAAAAGACAATGCACCATTGACAAGTATAAAGGAAGATTCAAAATCAAAGGATTTAGACAACAAGAAGGTCTATATTACTTTGATACTTATTCTACACGAATAACCCCAATTAAGATGATAATTTCTATTGCCGCAGTAAGAAATTGGAAAGTTCATGAAATGAATGTGAAAATGACATTTATAAACGGGGATTCAGAAAATGTACTATATACTAACCAACCTGAGGGTTTCATGGCTCTTGGATTAGAGAGTAAAGTTTATAAGCTTGTTAAGTCATTATATGACTTAAGGAAAGCTCCCAAACAAGGACATCAATTTTCACCATATCATATAAGAATGTGGATTTGAAATTAATGGATGTATCTGAGATCGATAATATATGTGTAATCTTGCGTTTATACATAGATGGTATAATTATCACTTGAAGTGATAAGAAGATAAACAAATCCACTAATGACATGTTGGAGTCAAGATTGACATGAACTTCATTAGTTGTTGAATACTATTCTTGGAACTAAGGTCATGTGAACCAATATGGATTTGTTTTAAAGTTAAAAACATTATAAGGACAATATTCTTGAGAGGTTCAATGTGGGGGATTCTGGCCTAGCTAGAATTCAATGACATCTTTTAATCTAAAGGTGTTGCCCATTTTGAATACTCAAAGAATATTGGGCATCTTATGTGTTTAATGACGGGCGTCTGACCTGATTTATAACTTATAATCAGGTGGGGACCATTTGAGTAATTATTACATGAGTACTATAATTGAATTATGGAAGATATCCAACTGCTATCAAATGATAGAGTAATGTAAATGTAGATTCTTATATGTATAAGAATCTAGATCCACTAGAGCGGATGTATTTACGCTAAGTCGAAAGCTATGTCTTAGAAATCTTGAAAGTATTTCAAACAGACGCTTATAGCTAAATCTATGATGAAATCTGAATTTATCATTTAAGATAAATTTATAGAATATGTGGGATGTTTACGTTAATTCATAAAGGACATAGCAAGATGGTGTAAACCAGTAACGGCCATGTTTATAAAGTGTGATAGTCAATTGAATTTTGACAGAACTCATATCACAATGTAAAACAGTAAGTCGAGACATATTCATCATAGACGGTGATTAGTGCGACAACTACTCTCAAATAGAGTTATCACAATTGACTACGTAAATTCAATGGATAACATTACAGATCTGCTTATGAAAGGCTTAAGCAAAGAGTTAGTTAGAGAGTCGTTTAAAGGAAGTGACTAAAGCCCTCAAAGGAATGAGTTTCTATGAAGGAAAACCTAACCCAGCTGACTGAAGATCCTAAGATCTGGGTTCAATAGGACAACCTAATCATAGAAATGTAGGGGAAGTCACATCAATATGGGGGTGTTACTTAAAATGCAACATCCTAGTCCATTCCTATAACAAATGTGACTTCTTGAGAGGTTAAACATATGGCTTTAATGATTCAGGATGAAATCACAAAGCAAAATGATTCAAGATGAAATTGCAAAACATATGTTTTAATGATTCAGTATGAAATCACCTATGTGAGAGAGAAGTAGGGTCACTTCGAAGGGAATTATAGGGGGCAGAATTCCTAAGATCTCTTGCAAAACTAGGCTAGTGCTCATGACCATAACAGGCACGACTATAAGGACTTGACAAGGTCAGGGAGAGTCTTGTGTGAGTGTGTATTGTCGTCTACGTAAATAGAGGTTGAGTTCAAGGACATCACGTCTACTCAGATCTAGGAGACTAAGTGCATCTCACAAGGGAAGGTTGAAAGGGTCACACCTACCTATCCTATGCAGGACTCAACCGCAAAAATTTAGCCAAAACTTTCGTGTGTTTTTGACCGATTTCTATTCATGTGGGGGATTGTTGGAAAAATAGCTTGGCAAAATGTGTTTGTGGAAACTAGAAGGGGGGTTGAATATTTTTTACCATTTTAAATTAAAACTTAGATTATCGACTTATGTGAACTCAAGAGATATACACAAGTGTATATGATAGCGATGCAATAAGTAAATAAGTAATCTACGAAATATGAACAAGTAAAGATAAGAAATATCAAACCGATGACACAATGATTTATAGTGGTTCGGATACAAAGATCTTCTTCTCCCTACTTCACTCCTCAAGTACCCAACTTGAGAGTTATCTTCACTGTGTCAACAAGCTCCCTTTAGACGGAGAAAACCGTACACGTCGCTTACACTTTTTCTAGTACTAAGCTAAATACCGAGTTCTGCTTCGAGATAAAACTAATCTAACACACTATGTATTTTGAGGCCTAAATACTAACCTATCATACACATATGATACACACAACACACAACACAAGATATACAAGATGAATGATTATCACAATCATGATGACACAACTAAACTATTAACACTTGAAGCTTGATGTCTTCTTGAGTGTTCTTCACTAAAGAGTGAAATAAGTTGATCACTTGTAATGGATTATGTAACAAGTATAATGATCAAAGAATATAAATGATAAAAGATGTATGTGAAAAATATTTGTCAAGAGTTGTTTTAAAATGAAGACTTAAGGTTGCTATTTATAGGCAACATTTGAAATTCAAATACTGTCCCAAACAACTGTGTCGTGCGACCCACGGATCTACCTATTGCTGGATCCGTCCTATGTATTTAGTGGATCCGTTGGTGGCGATGGGACAACTATTTGTTATTTTATGATTAACCCCAAATCTATACAAAATATTGTTTTGTACTTATTAAAACTAGTTTATTAGATTCTTTTAGAACAATATATTTCTTATCACCAATAAGGAACGATTTTCTAGATTTGGAAAGATTGTTTCCACTTATGGTTAATCTTATTTTTTCTTACATGATTAATATAACTAGCTTATAATTAATCATGTGTTAACTTAAATCATTTGATTATGTTAATACAACTATTCGCGCAAAAATGATATTTATATTTAATGATCTTCATGTATTGATAATAATAAATATAATGTCATACTACGTAAAAGTTTACGTAAACAAGTTATTTAGTCGAAAGTTTACTTGACGACGACTAATCACTTAAGGTATGAATATGGCATTATTAAACATAGTTAATAATCAAAGAAAAATATTATCATTTGCATAAATCTTTTCTAATCAAATGATTTAACTTAACACATGATTAATTATAAGCTAGTTATATTAATCATGTAAGACAAAATAGGATTAACCATAAGTGGAAACAATCTTTCTAAATCTTTCCAAATCTTTTCAAATCTAAAAAATATTTCCTTATTCATGTTAAGAAATATTTTCTACTAGAAGAATCTATTAAATTAGTTTTAATTAGTACAAAACAATATTTTGTATAGATTTGAGGTTAATCACAAAATGATAATTTTTGTCCCAACTCTTCCCACGGATCCACCAAATGCACTGCACGGATCCAGGAGATGGTGGATCCTTGGGTCGCACGTCTTGTTCCCCTGGGACAGAATTTGAAATTCAAATGGTTGTCTATAAATACCAACCTCACTCCTTCATTTCAAACAACTCTTGACAAATATTTTTCTTATACATATTTTATCTTTTGCATATTCTTTGACCATTATACTTGTTACATAATCCATTACAAGTAATCAATTCATTCCACTCTTTAGTGAAGAACACTCAAGAAGACATCAAGCTTCAAGTGTTATTAGTTTAGTTGTGTCATCACGTTTGTGATAATCATTAATCTTGTATATCTTGTGTTGTGTGTATCGTATGTGTATGATAGGTTACTATTTAGGCCTCAAAATACATAGTGTGTTAGATTGGTTCTATCTCTAAGTAGAACTCGGTATTTAGCTTAGTACCGAAAAAAGTGTAAGCGACGTGTACGGTTTTCTCCACCTAAAGGGAGCTTGTTGACATAGTAAAGATAACTCTCAAGTTGGGTACTTGGGGAGTGGAGTAGGGCGAAGAGGTGCTTCGTAGCCGAACCACTATAAATCATTGTGTCATCGGTTTGATCTTTCTTATCTTTACTTGCATATATTTTGTTGTTAGTTTATTTATTTATTGCATCGCTATCATATACACTTGTGTATATCTCTTGAATTTACATAAGTCAAAAATCTAAGTTTTAATTTAAAAATGGTAAAAACTATTCAACCCCCTTCTAGTTTCCACAATTGGTCTCAGAAGCCAAGGTCACCCAAGATCTTTAACGTATATTATACATTAAAGCTTGAATCGATCTATGGATTCAGATAAATATCCAAAAGGGAAATCTATGCAAAGACCACCTCTTTTTGAATGTGATCATTTTATTTATTGGAAAAATATATTTGAAACTTATGTGAAAGCAAAAGATTTAGATCTTTGGCATATTATCTTGAATGGTGATTTTCCGCCAGTTGCCAAAAATGAAGTAACCCCAAGTTTTAGAGGTGGTTACTTTTGAAGAACAATCGGACGATCTTTAAAAAAATTGCTAAAAATAATGAAGCTAAAATGGCTCTTTACAATACTTTACGTAAAAAGGAATATGAAAGAATTTTTAGTGTAAAACGGCTTAAGATATTTTGGTCAATTGTTTTTAATCACACATCAAGAAATCGGAAAACGCCAAACTTAAAGAAACTCAAGTTAAATTTGTTAAATTTGATAAAAGTGCTAATACACTTAGAGAAAAGTTAGATACTCAAAAGTCATCTAGTTGTAAAATAGGTCTAGGATTTTATAATAGTAAAGCATCAACTAGCTGAACTAAAATTATGAGTTTCGTTGGATCGTCCGCTGAAAACGCGACGGACGGATCCACAATTAGAGGGCACGAATCCACTATACCTGGATCCGTGAGTCGCAACGATGACCAAAAAAAGACAGAACACGTTTTTAGTCCACCATTGTCCTCTACATCGGATTTTGTTATTACTAGGAAGAAACTAATACATAATAGCATTGATGTGCCAAAGAAACCGTCTTTAAAACCATCACTCAAAAGCGGTATAGGTTAGGTCAAAACCGAGTCTAGATCGAAAACACCTCCACCTAGGAGAAACATTTCTTCTCAACCAAGATACAACACACCTCAATCTAGGAGAAACTCTAGACAACCAATTCATCAAAACTTCTATCCTATGAATTGAAATAACCAACAAAATCAAGGTTTTGTACATATGGGAAATTGTATCCCATTTCAATATCCCAATCAATTGAAACAAATGCAAGGGATGTACAACACTAACATTTTTGGACCTATGAGATATTGGGGACCAAACAATTGAATTTATTTTTGTTGAAATAGGTATGCTTGAGAACATGTTTGGAACCGGATAAGTGGATCAAAGATAGTGGTTGCTCCAAACATATGACTGGTAACAAAAGTTTATTCTCTACCTATAAAGCATACGATGGTGGTAACGTTGTTTTTGGAAGTAACTTGAAAGGAAAGATCATAGGCAAAGGTACGATCTCTAATGATTCTCTCACCATATCTAATGTAGAACACGTAGATAACTTAGCCTTTAACTTACTTAATGTTGGTCAAATTTATGACAATAAGTGTCAAGTATTATTCACGGAAGAATGTAGTGAATTAATTAATGATGGTAAAATCATAGGAAATGGAATTAGGAAAAATGGTCTATACGTAATGAAATTAGGAAATAAGTCTCAAGACAAATTATGTCTCGCCACGGTAGTGGATAATTCTACCTTATGGCATAAAAGACTTGGTCACGCTAATATGCATTTAATTCAATCGTTGTCATCTAAGGAACTAATTAGAAACTTACCTAAGCTAAAATATGATAAACATTTTTGTGATGCTTGTAAAATTGGGAAGCAAGCTTATGCAAGTCATAAAGCTAAAAATATGGTTTCTACTAAAAGATGTTTAGAACTATTACATATGGACTTGTTTGGTCCATCGGCAATTAAAATATATGGAGGTAATTTATACACCTTAGTTGTAGTAGATGATTACTCTAGGTAAACATGGAATCCAGTGGGTGTTCCTAGTGCGACCAAGGGATGTAATCAATTAGCTTAGAAAGCGTGTATTCAACCTTCTAATAAAGAGAGTAGTGTGGGGGGACATGGCATGTGACAACCATGATGTAATAGCATAGGGCAACAACTGTGTAGTTATGTATCCAAATTAGTATATAAAGAAAGTATTTCAAAATAGTGTATCCCAAATAGTATGTCCAAAATAATGTATTCAACGTTGCCGACTACCCCAAACTCAATTTGGGACTATCCAAAATAATGTTTAGTATAGTATTCAAAATAGAAAATGATAGTATAGGACTACTTGTATATAATTAAGCAGTAGCAAAGTATGAGTACACATGGCGACATATAGAGCATTGCAAAGCAAGCATGTCAGTCAAATATCAGAGATAGAGATCATATAGTAGTAAGGCCACATGTAAAGCTTGCAAGGCAAGCATGTAGGCCATGCATATGCAATAGTGATCAAATAATAGTAAAAGTATGAACCTGTAGTGCGACATGTAACCCATGCAAAGGCATGCATGTAAAACATGTATATGAATTAGTGATCATGTAGTAAGAAGTAAAGCAAACACGCACATTAATAATCATAAGACAATAACATATCACATAAAATAGGTATGTACACATAAGGTCGACGTGATTTCATTTGATCTAGGGTTTGTGTCTGACCTAGCATGGTTCAAGGTAACTACCCCCATCATTTTCATGATTCCTCACAAATTTTGCATAGTTGATCAAACTATGCATAATTCAAGAAAAACAATGAAAAGCTCAGGCTAGTCAACTCTTATCATGTTCGGGCTTTTATAAAAATTTTAGTTTGGTTATAGTTTGGTTTTTATATTAGAAAAACCAGCATTCTCTATAACCTTAGGCTTTGATACCAATCTGTCACACCTCGCTAAGAGCGGAAACACGAGGTGCGACATTTCGGAGACATCGCATAAGATAGTAGATTACACCGTACTTTGTTACAAGAAATTTAATTTTTAAACAATTTTGACATGAAATACACTCTTTGATGAAGAAAACTCTTGACTTTAGAAACATCTTGGCCAATAGAAGACTTTGTTTCCAAGTACCTTATATTTGGTAAACATTTGATCACACCTGAAAATGATACTCGAAAGGTCAACATAAAGTTGGTGAGCTCGTAGGTTTAGAGTGTAAACCCAGTTGTTGTGCTAGAATTTAAGAGTGGACATAGAGCAATATAATAGCGAAGTGCAAGTAGTATGAATATAATCCATTATCAATCATGAAAAGATATATCAAGTCAAAGCATTTAGTCCAAACAACTTGTTAACCCCTGACCCAAGCGCTTAAAGATAACTTCACCTATCAGAACCCCCCTACCTCTGGCTACACAGTCGGCTAAGTAGTTGTATGAAGCAATTCAGACATCATGTCTAAACATATATAGTGGTATCCACACACGCAATTATAGGCACATAACATTGTCTAAAAGTATGAAAACAGTTTAGCACAGAAGTAAAACAATTTAAAAGAGATTTGAGTAACATTTTCCCCTAAGGAAAACGGTTTAAAAGTGGGGCTACAAAAACTCACCTTAAATAAATTAGCTGAAATAAATGATCAAGGATAACTGCAATCGGTTGCCCGGTACGACCTATTAATAGAGTTTATTTTAGAGATGTGCTTATAAATGAGAATGACATGATGCATAATAAGTTTTGTAAAAAGATTTGTATATTTGTTGTAATAAGGTTTTTGTATTATTGCTTAAGATTTTTTGTGTCCATAGTTTTGTGTGGTTGATAAGTTTTGACTCGATGAACTTATTTCAAAGTATCATATATAGACATATATGTAATATAAAGGAAATAATAGGAAATCCGAGACTAAATTAAGAGGGTAAGTAAATAGATATAATAGAACGATGAGTAAACAAGAAAAAGTAAATGGAAATAAATAAATAAAAGAGAAATAAAAATATAAGAAATAAATGAATAAGAAATAAATGAATACAAAATAAATAAATGAATTAAACATGTTTCGGCAATTTACCCGATACCCCAAGTTAATTAGATAAGACGTTCTCGATATAAGTGTTAACAATGTTTAGACACACATATTAAATAATAGAAGTTTTATATAAAACTATATTTTCGTCTTTTAGTCGGATATTAAAATAATATTTTATTATTTTGTCTTTTTGTCGAGTTTTTAGAAAATAACTAGTATTATGTAATCTAGATTATTTATTTAATTCAAATATAATGTTTAAGATAATGTGATTTTGCCTTTTTGTCGGGTTTTAAGAAAATGGGTTTTACAAAATATTTTCTAAGCGTAAAATGTTTACAAAATCTCGGCATGACCCGTTCGTTTATAGTTACTTAAGTCATAGACTTAATCAAAACACTTTTTTAAAAAAATATTCATTTCCCGACAAAATGCCAAATCAGTACACATTGAACAAACGTATTATCCAATTCCACGGTTCCAACGACTAATTTAACTACTTTAAACCAATATTAAACAAATTCGATTAGTCGTTCAATAATCCGTTTTATATGTTTAAATTTGCTTGCATTTCACTTATTGGGCCATAAGGCCCAATGTTAGTCCCAAATCGCTACTTTAGTTTTTAGCCCAATATTGGCCTAATACAAGTTTACTAGTTAGTCCAAATAAAGGAAAAGCCCAACAAAATAAATAGGACAAAAATACCAAACGTCAAATGAGCAAAAGAAGTAAGTTATCAAAATAATCTGTGTAGCCAAATAAGCCATAAGCCGCGAGCTTAATGGGCTCATTTTGGGCTATTCGATTTCGGCCCAATGACCACAACTAGCTATCCAACCTTCTTAAACCAACACATTTTCGCGACTACAAAAAGCAACTATGGAATATGTTGAAAAAAGCTAACGAAAGTCTCAAAAAAATAAGCCGAAGCTTGTTAGTCCTTAATTGAGCCGTTTGTCATCATAAGCCCAAACACGCTTCCAAAAATACAATAAGCCCAAAATAGATCTAATAAGCTATATAATAAGCAAATAAGCACTTCTGGTATCAAATAAGATAGAATATAACACAAAAATAATCTGAGCACAATTGGTATAAAATATTGCGGCTTATTTGCTCTTTTTGGCCGAGACCTTATAGAACTAAATAACTATAACGAGCTTAAAAATAAGCTACAAAAAGACCTTTTTAATCTCAAAAATAAGCCACGAAAATAACAATAAAAAGTACGAAAGTTTAAATACCCCGAACAAATTTTCTTGTTCCCTTAGCTGTCGAAACTAAAATACAGCCCTAATAAGACACTTGTTTGCTATATAATATGCGCAAAAGCTATAATCACTTTTTGACCAAAATTTTTATTACACCAACACGAGCATAAATATTACAAGAATACTTCCTTATGTTTCCTTTTATTTCTAACGTACCAAAACGCACCCCTTAAAACTTTGTATAACTTTTAGATTTTTTGTTAAGAAAAATAAGTTAACAACTAGTGAGTTATGCATTATAGATATCAAAAGTATAAAATATTAAATAGTATACTTACAAAATAGGGTTTTAGGAGGAGATTAGAGCTACCCTAACAACTCAAACGTTGTTTATTTACCCAAACAATCACTAGAATTAAACTCGAACGTATCTAAGCTTCCATATTCTTGAAACAAGATGAAGAAATGTATTATTTTTGTGTGTGTGTGTGTTCGTCCGAACTAAGGAAGAAGAGGGAAAAGAGAAAGTGTTTTGATGTGTGTGTTTTTGGTGATGTTGTATGTGTTTTTTAAATGAAGATATGACAAAGTTTGTACATAACATGGATACTAAAATGGTAGTATGGTGTCTCATAGGGGGGTCAACAAATGAGATCCTAGGAGGGTATCCTATTTTGATTTTGTCTCTTGTCGGGATTGTGTAATGTGTTTAGTTTGTTAGTAAATGAAATCCGAGGGTTTAAACTTTTAAGTAGTGTTATAAATAAGTTTAGTTGTCTTAAAAATAACAAAAGGAATAAATTCATAGTTGAAATATTTTAATTTAGTATAGACAATAATCTAAATTTTTGTGTAATTTATTGTTCTGTTAAATGTAAACATAACTCGTAAATTCGCATTTTATGCAAACGTTTTTAAGAAATATGAAATAACTTATAAAAATAAATTTATTAAAATAGTTTAGGATAATTAAACATAAAATTTAATTATTGTCGTGCCGGTACGCGTTGTGTGACGTTTTTCGTTGTTTGCGGGATGACTTCCTGGTAAATAGTTTAAAGTGAACGTAATTGTATAAAAATTAATGATTCAAGCATAAAGTGAATTATTAACTTAATTAATTATAATTAACAACCGTTAGCATGGTAACTGTTCTGTCAGGACACAGGAAAAGTCAATAAATCAGAGAGTTAAATAGTACATTTAGAGTCTGGAAAATTGACAAAGGTTACATTTTATTACTAATAGTACCTCCGTATTGGTTATCACTCTGCAAGAGTTGACTGCTATTATCACTAGTTTTTCCATGGATTCGTATTTTTTAATATCAAAGTCCTTCGCCATTTCATTACATATGGTCGTTGGCACAATCATACCACTGACAATAGAATAATGTGTTAAATTTATGTGCAGATAATCTAAGAAAGTAAAAGAATGGATCACTATACTTACTCTAAATTCTGGATGTCAATGACTTTCCTTATGATTCGGTTTCGGGTAGGATCCTGAGTGATTTGTGGTCCACTGATCCGTAGAACGATGCCAATGTAATCTGTAGGAATAACATGACATTACGGTCATATGTATATTGTGTATGAAACAAAAAAAATATAGATACGTGTGAGTATAGCGGTTGGTACATCAGCTTTTGGTCGAAGCTCATTGTACGCTGAGAATCGGAAGTGGTGATTCAAAAATCTATCATTTGGGATGTTGTCAAATTGGGTGTATATATCGAATGCCAATGTAGTTCCATGATGTAGTTCTTTGCCATGGGTTTGTTTCTTTGCATGTGAACCTTGAGATTTTGTAGGCATCGTCCATTCGTAGCAAACGGTCAAAGTGATCAGCGTCTCAGATGTTAATGTTTGCTTGGATGGCTCCACCCTGTATTAGTAGAATGCCGTTTACGTAAAATTAGTGTTCTTTTAAGCGATTTGGAAACATGTAATGACTTTTTTGGTTGATAATTTTTTTTGGGACATACCTCTTTGTCAATTAGTATGCAACAAAATCGATTGGGTTCACGATATGAAACAACTAAACAACCCATTTTCGGTATACTTTTGCCTCGATTATCTTGTTTCTATGTGTTGGTTTTAGTGATTTGATAGGAATGATGCTCAACTGTTCCATTATTATTTTGCCCTTATTTTTGGAGGATTTAGTTGAGATGATAGTTTCCGTCATTTTCCTTGCAAATTCAGAAAGTCAGTAAACTAAAACAACATACTATTAAGGGTGTTTGTTAAGGTGCATAGATTTCCATTAAAGAATCATATATTAATAGCAGAATAAAAAATACAATATAAAAATTATTCGAAGTAATTTCCAATGAAGAAAATATACTAATTTCGATAATAACTAATAACCTAAACTGTGTGTTTTTCCCCTTTAACTGACAAAATATTTGCACCGTTCGTCCTCAGGGATGTACGGTAGCTTACTTTAATAACTGAGGGATGGTTTTTAGACCAAGTTTGGGCCAGGATGTGAGACCGACTTTTGGTAAAGCTATTTTGTACTTTACTCTAAAATTAAAGAAGTCAAATTTATTTTTCAACGTATAAGTTCTTATTAAAATGAATCAAAAGAATTCATGACATGATTTACTTGCAGAATAGTAAATCAAGTTAGAAGAAAATTTAAGGTGATCTCTTCTTTAACTTAAACACGAACCAAAGTTGTGTTTAAGTACAAACTTTATCCTAATACTGAAGCTGAATGTTCAGTGGCCTAAGTTTTATTCGAGAAGTAAATGTCACCCCCAAACGGGCCCTAGACGAAATACGTGTCCGGAGGCGTGACGCTCCTGGATATCTAAGTACAAAGCATAAAGAACGACCTCTAAGGGTACGTTTTGAAAATAAACACCGTTGCATAAATTTAAAATAATAATAAGTTTTACATCGATCAAATTGAAAGGATTTAAAAGACAATACGTGAAAGCTTAAATGAGTTCAACAACGGTATTTAAAGACATAGATAAATCTCTGGTAAACCGGTACAGGCAAATAGACTTCACATAAGTCAAGGCAAACACAACCATGCTAAGACACTGAGAAAAACATCGCTTAAAACGTCAACATAAAGTTTGGTGAATTCATATGTTTAGTTCAAACGTTGTTAAAGTGAACCACAGAGAATTTCAAAACGTGATTGCCGACAATTAATAATAGATACTACTTTCACATAAAGAATATTACGTTGCACTAAGCTCATGACACCGAAGCTAATTCCGAACGTAGTATATAACATGCCAAATAATTGCTTGCCCTTTTAGGTGTCTGACCAAAGACCACCTAACTAGATTCGACATGACATATAAACCATAAGGTCTTAGAAACTGCGAAACTAATGAGCGTACTTACCCAATAGGATAATATACTCCGAAATAGATCTATTTATTTCACATCGCGCTCTCCCCCTCCCCCCTCAACCGTCCCTCCGGTCAAGAAATTAAACAATTTCATGAATAGTTCGGGGCAAATATTGGTCTAAACGCTTACCTTAGCAACATGTAAACAGGGAAAACTCATGCATAGTACTTGTGTCCAGATTTTAAAAACAAGCAATGTTTTCTCACCCAAGTTATAAACACGTTATTCAAAACAAGGTAAAAGATGGTGGCTATGAACTCACCTTGATGATAAGGTAAAGTGTACACGTCAAAAGTATGGTCTCTTGGAACGAACGGTGGTACACGGGTATGACCTAGAAGAATATGGCTTTCGATTTAGACTCGAAAGGTTAACGAATGTGATTGATGCATGAACGATTTATTATTCATTTTGGTAAACGTTAATTGTGTATTAAAAAACTTAGTGGCTCGGTTTTTTATAAAATGTTTTTCAGGTTTTAGTAAGTAAGTATATAATATTAATTAATTATATAAATATAAAATTAATTATTATTATCGTATAAAGAACTTGTCTTGAATTATAATTTTGACATATCCCAAATCGTTAATTAATTTAGTCTAAAACTTTTATTATGTTACGTTTTCAAAATTAATTTCTAATTATAAATATTTACAAAATTTTGGAATACCCTTCGTGTTTACTCAATTCCACAAAGTTCATAACTTTATCCAAAAACCAATTTCAAACCACAAGTTATATTTTACAAACTTAATGCAATCGTTTTCCATTTAAATCAAATCCAACGAGTTACTAAAACTCTTATTGGGCTTTTAGGCCCAACAAGCCTTTAAAATGCTAACGTTACAAAAATAAAAAATACATCGATATACTAAAAGATAACAAACAATTTTCTTGGTTCATCAATAAGCAACCACAAGCTCAAAATAAGCCAAGACAAATCAGTCAAACCATAAGCTTATGTAAAAGCTTGGTCCGTGGTTTGAATGTTGTATGGGTGGAAGTGGGCTTTAAACCCATTAAGCCTTAATTAAGCTTATTGGTTAAGACAAATAAGCGTAATGTTTTTACCCATCCAAAAATAAGCTAGAAATAAGCATAATAAATAGACAGGTACAAGAAATAATCTTGAGAATAATCTTAAGATGTCCTATGTCACACGTGTACATATTATAAATATCAACAAGCTCAAAAATAATTAAACAAGCTCACAAATAAGCTCATAAATATAAGCCGAATGAAATAAGCTCAAAAGTACAAGTGTTGTTACATGAAAATAACCACGATCACAAAACTATGATTTCCTTGTGTTCCTTTTTATAATATTCGAACCATATGTAAACCCTTTTAGGGTTTATGTATTTTCAAAATCATTCTTTTTACAAATAAGTTGTACAACAAACATTTATGCAACAAGAAGAATAGAAAAGTACAATTATTTGGAGGATTTGAAGAACTTACAAGAAAAAAATGAATTTATATAATGAAACAAAGATCAAGAAAACCTAAATGTTGTTTGTTTTATACCCGAAATGATCTTAAATGATCAAACCTTCAAACATGTCTTCAAAAAAAATGAATCAAAGAGGGAAAAATGTAAAGATTTTAAGAGAGTGAGTGGTTTGGTTGTTGTGTATTTAGAGACAGAGAGAGAGTGCAAGAAAAATGATTTTGTGTATGTATGATTTGAAAATGAACTGTATGATGAATTAAATGTTTACTCAAGTTATATGGTAAGATTGCACACACACACATACATACATGCATGTGTCGACGGTTGGAGGGGGGACAAGAAAAGGGGACCAAAATGATCCACCTATCACACACTACATGGTACAAGGTTTTTCCAAATAAGATGGATGTTTGTCTAGGCATCTAAATGATCAAAATGCATCTTCTATGATGTACAATATGTTTTAACGTAATAATGAGCCACAAGGGGACCCCAAATGGTCTTCCTATCAAAATCCACTTAGTACTAGTCCTTTATTCACATTTCATGCAAGCTTGTCTAGGAAATGTTCACAATTTGAATCCAATGTATGCACATACATACATAGCCGGTTATATAAGACCAGGGGGGAGCAAATGTCTTCCACTACCTAGAAGGAAGTGCACACTTTATGAATTCATTTCCAAAGGTCTTGCATGCATAACATAGTATAGTTAAATTCCACGGAACCCGAAAATAACGAAACGAGTAACGACATCACGAAAAATTACAAAATTTTAAATAATGCCTTAAAACATAAAAACGTGTGCTTCCCACTTGATTTAATTTCCAAGTCTTACATGTATAAGCTCATGTTATAAGTAAACCACGATTAACGCAAGTAACAAAAACGAATCACCGAAAATTATGAAATTTTAAATATTGTCATAAAATGTAAAAACGTGGCTAAATTATTGAACGGAAATTCTCGGGGTGTCACATTCTTTCCCCGTTAGAAGAGCTTTGTCCCCAAAGCTCATGACGTGGTATCTGCCACCGGTGCAGAATTTGGGAAAAGATGAGGGTACTTCTTTTGCATTTGGTCTTCACGCTCCCAGGTGAACTCAGGACCTCTCCTACAGTTCTAGCGTACCTTCACAATCGGAATAGGACTCTGCTTTGGACGCTTGACCTCACGGTCTATGATTTCGACAGGTTCTTCGATGAAGTGTATTTTGTCGTCAACTTGGATCTCATCCAGCGGTATAGCAAGCGGTTTATTAGCCATGTATTTCTTCAATTTCGAGACGTGAAACGTACTATGAACTCTACTCAACTTCTCTGGGAGTTCAAGACGATAGGAAACGGTTCCTACTTTGGCAATGATCTTAAAAGGTCTAATATAACATGGGTTCAACTTTCCCCGTTTACCAGAACGTATCACTCCTTTCCAAGGCGATACCTTCAACATGACCTTATCTCCTACTTGAAATGTAAGAGGTTTTCGTCTTACGTCGGCATAGCTCTTTTGACGATCACGGGTGGCTTGGATACCGCTCTTAATTTGAACTATTTTCTCGGTTGTCTCATGGATGATCTCTGGGCCAGTGAGCTGACTATCTCCATCTCCAGCCCAGCAGATAGGTTATCGGCACCTGCACCCATACAACGCCTCAAACGGAGCAGCCTTAATGCTGGTATGGTAACTATTGTTATATGAAAATTTTACCAACGGCAAGTGTTTATCCCAACCTTTTCCAAAGTTGAGTACACAGGCACGTAACATGTCCTCTAATAATGTTTTGAATGTTCTCAAGTCACTCTGACCATCGGTCTCTGGATGGTAGGATGTACTTATATCCAATCGAGTACCTAATGCTTTATGTAGAGACTTCCAAAAATGTGAAGTAAATTTTCCATCGCGATCAGAGATGATCGAAACTGGTACTCCATGCCTTGAGACTACTTCCTTCAAGTATTGTCTCGTTAGTTTTTCTAACGTGTCATCTTCTCTCATAGGCAAGAAATGAGCAGATTTAGTGAGACGATCAACGATTACCCAAATCGTGTCTTGCCCAGCCGTTGTCCTCGACAGTTTAGTCACAAAGTCCATTGTTATGTTCTCCTATTTCCATTGTGGGATCCCTGGTTGAACCAACAAACCAGATGGTTTCTGATATTCTATCTTAACCTTTGCACATGTTAAACACTTGCTGACATAAGTGGCAATTTCTGCTTTCATGTTTGGCCACCAATATAACTTCTTTAAGTCCTGATACATCTTATCCGATCTAGGGTGGATGGAATACTTAGACTTATGCGACTCATGCATAATCAAGGCCCATCAATCACCAGACACGAATCAACTTCGATTGTATAGGCATAAAAACGATTCCGTCAACACGCGAGGTCTAACTTGTTAATCATACGCAACGCAAATCTTCGTTGATGCAGTTTCTCTTACCTTATCAAGGCTTCCGATTGAGCACATAACTTCCCAAATCGGGTGTTTATGAAGGTTTAAGCCCTATATTCCATAACCAAGGTCGAACGTCTAGCGGCTTGCTTCTTTCCTTTCGACTCAGGGCATCACCACCACGTTCGCCTTTCCTGGATGATATCGATCTCATAGTCGTAGTCGCTCAACAATTCTAACCAACGCTTTTCCTCATATTCACCTCTTCTGGTACAGAGAATTGCTGAGCAAACTCTTTATACCATGAACACAACGCACTTGTACCAGTACAGATAATGTCCTCCACAATTTTCAGGGCAAACACTACTGCACCAAGCTTAGGTCGTAGTGTTGGATCACGTTCTTCTCGTAAACCTTGAGTTGGCGGGATGCGTAAGCTATGACCTTCTCCCTCTGCATCAAAACCGCGCCCAACCCTTTATGCGAGGCATCACAATATACCAACGAAGTTCCTCACCTTCCCTCGGGTAAAGCCAAAATCGCGCACTACACAACTTTTGCCCTTCAACAACTGGAATGCAGCTTCTCCGTGTTTCTCCCCATATCAAACTTCACACTCATCTGAGTCATTTTGGTCATAGTCTTGCGATTTTTGAAAAGCCTTCGATAAATCTTCGGTAGTAACCGGCCAAACCTAGAAATTGACGAATCTCGGTGGGTGTCTTGGGCGACGCCCAATCCTTGATTGCCTCAATCTTCACGGGATCAACGTGAATGCCTTCACTATCAATCACGTGACCAAGAAATTATACCTTCGACAGCCAAAACTCACACTTTGAGAAACTTGGCGTACATTCTTCCTTCGTTCAAATAGAATAAATTCAAATCAACGTTTAAGTGTCCTTCATGCTCCTTCTGTTTTTGGAGTAGATCAAAATATCATCGATATACAATCACGAATCTATCCAAATATGGTTTGCATACCCTATTCATCAAGTCCATGAAACCTGCTATGCGTTAAGTCAAACCAAACGGCATTTACTTTTGAAACTCGTAGTGACCATAGCGGTCCTAAATGTTTCTTTGAAATGACTTACACTCACGAACTCTGAGTTGATGATAACCAGATCTCAGGTCGATCTTAGAGTAGACTCTTGACCCTTGCAATTGATCAAACAAATCGTCGATCCTCGGAAGTGGGTATCGGTTCTTCACAGTAAGCTTGTTCAGTTCACGATAGTCGATACGCATCTGAAAAGAACCATCTTTCTTCTTGACAAAGAAAACTGGTGCTCCCCAAGGTGAGGAACTCGGCCTTATAAATCCTCTGTCAGAAAGTTCTTGCAACTGAGTAGACAACTCTTGCATTTCGGCTGGTGCTAATCGATACGGTGCTCATGCCACAGGTGCAGCACCAGGGACTAAGTCGATTTGAAATTTAACTTGTCGAGCAGGCGGTAATCCAGGCAAATCTTCTGGAAAGACTTCCTAAAATTCCTGTATGATTGGCACGTCCTCAAGTCGCTTCTCCTCCGACTTATCCTCAGCTTTCTTGGACCTAACTTGTGCCAGATAAACTTGACATCCTTTCTCAATATACTTTTGGGTCTTCGTAGCCTATATGATATTCAATTATACTTCCACTACCAGCCGTCCGCAATCATCACCTCGAATTAATCAACAACCTCATTTCCGATAAGGAATACCGAACAACCTTCTCGTCACAAAACATCAACGCGTGTACTTCGCCAACTCAAGTCCATACCATATGACGATCAAAACTACCAAGCTCTATGGGCATTAGATCTATATCGAACGGATGACCTAATAATCCTAACGTGCAACCTCTAAGAACAATATTTGTTTCTGAAATTCTTCCATCGGCAAGTTCGATGGCATAACTAGTGTCTAAAGTGGTTGGTGTAACATCGAGCAAAACACTAAAGGTAGTCGACACAAAACTTCTATCGGCACCTGAATCGAATAACATAGAAGCATAACAGTTATTGAGAAGAACGAACACATGACAACTTGGAATCCAGGGTATTGGTTCCCACCTCCACCAATGGCATAAGCTTTCGCCGTAGCTTCGTTACCTCCAGTCTTGTTTCCATTCTTGTTTCTTGCTTGGTTTCCACGGTTCTGACTCCTCAACTTAGGACAATCCTTCCTGAATTATCCTGGTCTTCCACACTCATAACAAATAATACCCTGCTGATTTCCAACTGGAGCCCTCTAAGTGTTTGGAGCAATAGCAGCCCTACAATCCCTAGTTTGATGTCCAACCTTCTTACAGTTTCCACACCTCATAGTACACAACCCTTCATGGTGCAACCTGCACTTATTGCAGTAGGGTAGTGGCCCAGCATACCCCTTTCTTTCATGCTCCCTAGCCGTATAAGCTCTGGCCACATTCTGTCCACTAGTATTTTGCCTCTTGAACGGCGGTTGCTGTCCACGGTTATCCCTTAGGTTACTTTCCATCCTCCTTTTATTCTCAGCACTCCTTGCAGCATAACCCTGGGCCTTCTTGTCCATCAATTGGTTAGCAATACGTACGGCATCTTGGAGTCTGGCTGGATTTGCAGCAATCATATT
The DNA here is from genome assembly GCA_026074375.1 of Tanacetum coccineum. Taxonomy (NCBI): domain Eukaryota; kingdom Viridiplantae; phylum Streptophyta; class Magnoliopsida; order Asterales; family Asteraceae; genus Tanacetum; species Tanacetum coccineum. The sequence goes on from BQNB010003370.1 coordinate 58,408, forward strand.
CCCTTGAATGTTGTCCGGTAAACCTCCTATAAACCTTTCCACTCTGTCTTCTTCATTGGGGACCATTCTAGTGCACAACAAAATCAACTCCTAAAACCTTTGAGTGTAAGCAGTCAAGTCGTTTCCTTTCACGATCAGATTCCACAATTCAGTCTCCATCTTCTAGATTTCATTCCTTAGACAGTACACTTCTGTCATCAACTTCATTAGTTCAACCCAATTCATGGCATATGCCGCCTCAACACCAATGGTTCTCTTATGAGAGTTCCACCAGGTCAAAGCACTGTCCTGCAGTGTGCATGTAGCATATTTCACTTGATACTTCGGTGGACAATTACTGATATTGAACACAGTCTCCATCTTCTCAAACCAGCGGGTCAATCCAACAACGCTTTCAGGTCCCGAGAAATTTTGTGGCTTACACTTCAAGAAGTCTTGGAAAGTGCACTCTTGAGCCACTGGCATGAAACCTCCATAGTTTATACCATGATTCCCATTTCTATTTCCATTTCCGTTTTGTTAGCCTCAAAATATTAAGCCGAACAGGAAGTTCGTTCATTACATGTACGAGTCTCGGTCATTTAATTAGTTAATGTTGTAATAGTATAATAATCGAATCGGGCTTCGATGTTAATCTAATATGTAAAGGTTTCGTTTTTAATCCCAAGCAAAACCAAACCCGAGCCCGAAGTCTAGTTAAAATCCCGCGCGTCATTTAACCGCGACGGGGTATATAAACTCTTTTCTATTTAGAAAAGAGTAAGTTGTTCATTTATCTAATAAAATCTCTTATTTTCTATTTCTCTCATCTCTCTCTCTTCTTTCTCTCTCTACAAAACAACTCAATCTTTCTTTATCTCTTTTCTTGGTTCGATTCGTGTTGTGTTATATGAAGTGAAAGTGTAAATCAGGATCCTACAATTGGCATCAGAGCTTCAAGGGTGGATTTGTGTTTGATTCTTGTGGTTGATTAGCAAATTTCGTGGCTTATTTGGGTTCTAAAAGCCCACGGCTCAAAAAGCTTATTTGGGTTATTTGTTGGTTAATCTTGTGGTTTTCTTTGTTTACTAATGCTAAAGAAGTCATGTGTTGCCACTACAAGTGGTTAATAAGCTCAAGTTCGAATCTAGCTTAAAAGATTCGAATTTATTTGTGTTCATCTATCGTGAGATGTTGCCTTCGTTTCATGAAGATCCACAAGGAAATACATGTTGTTGTAAGTTTTACGCTTATTGTGTTACAGTTGTGATGGTAAAAGTGTGTGATATGTTTGTGGTTGTGATAGTATCTGCTTTTATGGTATAAAAGAGTTTTTGGCGCAAGTTTTTGGCGGGAGTATTTGGCGAGAGTTTTTGGCGGGAGTATTTGGTGGGAGCATCTCGACTTATCACTTGAACCTCTAATGTATAACCATAACATATCGACTCATCTGTTGAACGTCTAATGTATAACCATAACATATCGACTCATCCGTTGAACGTCTAATGTATAACCATAACATATCGACATGTCAATGAACACACCTTAAAAATGTAGATAAATGCCAATGGTGTTGACATACACATTTTTATTCAAGACATAAGTCTTCACATAAACCATTTATTACAATGCATTCAATACAAATGCCCATGGTGCAAACATGAACACACCTTAAAAACGTAGATAAACATATCCAGACGACACTCTCTTTAGCGACACTTTTTTTATGGAAAAAGTTTAGTACTATGTAATTTTTTATATAGCATTTTTAACTTATTTTTACATCAAATTCAAATTTTGATAATAACGTAAAAAAAATTTCGGTCGAAACCTTTTTAGTGACACTTTTTGGCGGGAAAAATTAAGTAAAATATAATTTTTTCTATAGCCTTTTTAGCTTATTTTTACACCAAATTTTGATTTTGGTAATAAGGTAAAATTTATTTTTTTCATAATCCAACTGCGCCGAATTCCAAACAAATCATCAAACCATAAGCCAAAACCGCATTAATCATACAATAAACAAACCTCAACAACAATCGATTATTCATTCACGGTTTTCTATTGATTTTGTAAAATCACGTTAAATCATTTATTTTTGAGTGTTCCTGTGTCCACTATTGACACCGAATCCATTTTTGATACAAGTATGAAGGAAATGGATCGTTATCGGTGCACGTTGAGGCCTGAGACGGTTGAGGCGCTTTACTGTGCTAAGGATTGGCTGCGTAGTGAAATATTCGTGAACATGGATTCTGTTGTGAAGATGGAATTTCCAATCTAAATGGGGCCTCGTAATCCTGTGTTTGCAGTTCTATTTATCTGTAGACTCTAATAAGTAGGCTTGACTGTTTGAGTAATATGGATTTAGTTAGTTGTATTTGTAGACTTGAATTATGTTGGTTTGATTTTGGTATTTGAATTTATAACCCTAATAACCAATCCTGCTTGTATATTGTTGCAAAAAAATATCACGAAAGAGTGGTCATTGAAATGTATTATCATGCCATTTTTAATACTTTGCCTACCAATCTTAACTCATAGTACTAGATGCATTTAGTTTCAAGAACTGTGCATACGGTCGGTCCATAATGAAAGCAACAAGAATTGAAGCTTTTTTGTTTAGGTGTTTGTCGAAGAAATGGTCAGCTCCTTCAGCGACTTATGAACAGTCAACACCCTGCAATCTTTTCAATCTTTGTTACGGCGTAAAATTTTAACACTCAAAAAAAGTCGAAGTGTATAAAAGTGACTCTATATAAAGATGATTTAATTTTCGTCGTGATAGTATGATTCGTTTCGTGTAACGAGTAACGGTTTGTAAGATATTTATTTTTCTAAAACGAATGGTCCAAATTGATCATTTTTAGTTTGATGAAAAAATTGAAATGTAAATGCAAGCAAACCGGTCTTTGATGAAGTTGTATCAACTAAGAGGAACGGGTGCATTAAATTGCAAGTTACTGTCATCTCAACGTCATTTTAGCTTTTTTCTACTTCACTTGCACGGTGCACCTAACTAACACACTCAAAAACATTATCCTCATTAACTTGCACTTAACTTACACTTTTGAGACCCATTATTTATTTTTCTTTTTATTATTTAAAACAACTAATATTTCATTAATGTGAATAAAATTAAAAATTACAATAACAAAAAACATACGAAATTTTAAAAAAATAAGAAAAAAATTACGATAATTAAAACTACAATACGATAATTAAAACTACAATACGATAATAAAAACTACGTCGACGACTGCGAACGTCTATATTTTGCCCGGATTTGTTCTCTGCATCTTCTTCTGACAACCCATCGGTTTTTGTTGCGAGAAATCTCAGTTCTTCAAACTTTATCACAGCTCGATCTTTCTCTTGAGCCAATTTCCGTTTGAGTCTAAACTCGGTCGTCATCGAATCTGCAAACACTTGCGTGTTACTCCCTGAGGTACCCGACGTGCTCTCGGATTTTGTTTTTTTTTTGCTGCACGTGCTCCCGAGGGACGTGGTCTCGAGTCTTCGCCGAATAGCTCAGTGTGTCCTCCTTCGACGGGAGCTGAAGGAACCGCTTCGGGCGCATCCCACTTGGGGTAATTTCGCAACACCTCACACGACCCCTCTTGAGTAAAAGCTCTTCCATTAAACTCATCCTTAAATGCCTTTTTTGCCAGATTCAAAACACCCATCTCATTTTCACAACTTTTACCCAAACGCAAACAACGTTTGTATATAGCATTAAACTTTGACAATTTGCATTCAACGTCGATCACTTCGACGTAATCATATCTTTGTTACGTTTGAAGGGAGCCGAAGTGTTAAAGTCCGTAAGAACCTTTCCCAAAAAAAACTCTAACTTTTGGTATCTTCTGACATTTGGATCCTCATATACCACAATGAAACATGTAGCTAGTAGCTAGTAGTTTCTCTTTTTCGCCCGTCTAACGGTGAATTTTTTTATCGAGGGTGTTTGTTGAGGTGGATGAGGTTGCTACTTTTGCAGGTCTTTTTTTGCGGGTTTTCTTTTCTCGGTTGGTGGTTTGGCTTGAGGTGGTGGTTAGGTTTGTTGTTGTGATGGTGGTGGAATTGGTGGTTGTACATTTTGGTGATATTGTGATGGGTTTTGTTGATGTTGTTGAAATCGATGTTGAAGTAGTTGTTGTTCGTATTGTTGTTGAAGAAATTGTTCTTGTGTCATATTTGGCATATTATATTGGGTACCAATTAGAGCAAAAGGGAAGGTTATAAATAAAGATTAAGGATTTATTAGTTAAAAATATATATATCCCTAAATCTCTCTTTCTTTCTCTTTGTGTGCTTGATCGACCGAAACCCATATATAGGGGTGTTTCGGTTTTGCTTTGTTCGACGGCAAGGAAACAAGAAACATAGTTTCTTGTGTTGATTTGATTCAAGGTTTTCCAAAGGAGATTGTTTAACACTATTAGTACTAGCATACTCTATTGCTAAGAACGTATTGTGTACAAATCCGTAGAGAGATCATACTTTGAACTTTATTGTTTCTTGATTGAAGAATTGTTAAAAGGTACACGTTTTCTTTTACTTTCTTGTTATGTTAATTATATGACTATATGAAGATCATACGTGTTTATATTCCGCTGCGTACTCGTATTTATTAATAGTTAATATGGTCTTTATGTCTACTAATTCCAACAGGGATATTGTGAGGACGAGATTGAATGTTGAGATGAAGGTGTTGCAGGATTTGAAGACGATGACGAGTTTGGAGGCATCCCGAGGATAAAATTGAACCAAATATCATTTGGGTTATTAGATATTGTTGCTATATGAATGGGAAAATAAAATTTGTGTATATTAAAAAATGTGAGATAAAGAGGTTTATATAGATAAAGTGGAATTGAAAACAAAATTAAAAATCTAGCCGTTATGTTTCAAACGGTCGTTTTTCTTAAGAAAAAAAGAAAGAAACCAACACCCCGTTGGTTTATCAACGAAACACCTAACGTAACCCATCTAACGAGCCAAGTGGAGCAGTAACGCGAACCCAACGAAGCTCCACGTAGGTGGCGTTAATGCACCTGGTGCTCGAAGTGAGAAAAACAGAAGATTAATTGCTTTAAGGTTTACCACATAAAAAAGTAGTTTGTATGACACTTGAGTTTTATCTAGTGTCGTTCTATAAACATACTATGTTTTTAAGATGAACCTTCTTTTATCTACTTTTCTTTAGTTTGGGAATTGGGATGCAAACGGTTTTGGTTTACGGTTGTTCAGTTCAATTCAGTTAACTTTTGGTTTGAATTTTTTTGTACGGAACACAAAAGGGACTGCAATGACTCAATTTACATTTAGGAAGGCTTGACCTCCATCTCGCTTCAAGCTATGTAATTTTTGCAGCTCGAGCTTGGATTGCGATATACACTACAAACTCGCGTTTGACTCGTCTTTTATTATGAGTTTGTGTGAAGTAAAAGTTCAGACTTAAACTCGGCTTGTTAAGCAAAGTCTTGTAGGCATGCTAGTATATTGCTCGTTTAAATATTTTAAGCTTGTTTATAAACACACATACAAAGTACATATACTTGCCTATATAATTCTATGCTTGTTTAGATTTGCGAGCCTAATCAAGCCATAAGTGTAAATCTTAAACTTGAGCTTATGTGTTAAATGAGCTCAACAAACTCAACTTGTTTCAGCATCACAATTGGATTCAATAACTGATGGATGATTTGACATTGCAGCTTTAATCAAAACCAAATATATTAGCAGTTTCTTAGACCGAGTGTAACGGTAATCAACAACTATTGTAATATATACCAAAAATGCTTAAACATTATTGTATATTATGCATCAAAAACTTGTATTTTAGGTAAATATGATATTATGCACGTTTTAGTAGGTATATATGAAATTCCCCTAATTATTTTATTAGTTTTTCATAATCCGTTTCGTTATTTTTTTAGTTACGGTTGGACTGTTTTGGTTTGGACTTTATGTTTGATTATTTTAGGTTTTGCTTATTAGCAGTTGTTCGGGTTTAATGGTTTGTAAGTATCGAAATACAGAAGACGCATAGGCCTTGGTATTAATATTAGTATTTGTATAGAATTTTGATTGGTAATTGATTTTGTATTGTGATGAATCCATACCTAAATTGACTATGTCTTGAGTAGTTATGCATTTGCATCTCGGCATCAACAACATGTTATTGGTTCCATCTAGTTTCACTTGAATTAAAAAGGATGAAAAAAAAAAAGAAAAAAATAAAAAAAAAAAAAAGTAATAAAGAAAGAAAAAAGAAAGGAAATAAAAAAAAAAAAAAAGAAAAAAATAAAAAGAAAAGGAAAAAAAAAAAAAAAAAGTAAAAAGAGGAAAAAAAAGAAAAAAATAAAAAGTAAAAAAAAAAAAAGGAAAGAAGGAAAAAAGGAGAAAAAAAAAAAAAAGGAGATGAAAAAAAAAAAAGAAAAAAGAAGGAAAAGAAAAAAAGAAAAAAAAAGAAAGGAAAAATAGGGGGAAAGCAAAATGTAAGAGAAAGGAAAAGAAAAAGGAAAAAAAAAAAAAGAGAAAAAAAAGAAAGAGAAGAAAAAAAAAAAGAACAAAAGAAAAAAGAAAAAAAAAAGAGGAAAAAAAAAAAA